>CAXAKX010000842.1:0-37881 GCA_963969525.1 Ontholestes murinus
TTGTTTCGAAGTAACCTGGCGGCTACACAAGGACTTTTATTATTAATTAACAATAGATTTATTCTTATAATATCTATATTGTTTCTTAATGCGCACTTATTACGCCCACACATTTTTTTATGCTTAGTATTTAGAATTATGTTATAAATAAGAGTAATTAGATCATAAGACAGCATTCGTAATCCAGTATTCATAATAGTAGTTACTTAGAGTTAGTCGCATCCGTTAAATCTGTATCCATTCGTGTAGTAACGTTGTATAATAATAAAAATCAACCCTTTTTAAAAACGTGTTTGCCAACACCAAAACTATAACTGGCGCAGTCGGTAGGATTCCCGAGGAAAACGTATCAACCCTGAGTGGACATCAGAGTCGACACCAATTTTCCCTTTGTCTAACAACTAATCGGGAGTCGCAACAGTTCCACATCGGACATCACCGAGGAGTCTTCCAAAAATCGAAGATACAGCTCTAAGGGCGGCGAGGTGGAACATCTCATCACCAGATCCTTACCCCCGGACGAATACCAGAGGCGGATGGACCGTGTGATCTACGTTTGGTAAGCACAAGTTTTTTCGAGGCTTTATTATTGTTACATGTTGAATCGCGAATCGGATTCAGAATCGGATTCAGACTTAACTCCTCCTAGTTATCAATCCCCAATTCATTTACATTCTCCACATTTTTGTAATTATAGTGAATTAGTTTTAAAATTAAAAAACTTAAAAATGGAAAATAACGCAAATATTGATTACCAATTAGTTAAGTTAAACATAGAAACTATTCCATTATTCGACGGGCGAAACGAGTTAACAGAAATATTTATCTCTCGATGTGAAGCGGTTTTAGAGCAATTCAGACCTTTTAACAATCAACAATTAAATAATTATTTAATAAATGCTATCATAAGCAAACTCAGAGATCGTGCATTAATCGCGATTGGGTCGCGAACAGAATTAAACTCGTGGCAACAAATTAAAAATCATCTCCGACAGAGATTCGGCGACCTAAGGAATTATGATTGCCTGGTTCAAGAACTAATAAATTTAAGACCTAACAAAAACGAAAAAATTATTGATTTTGGAGAACGTTTGCAAATATTGAGAAGTAAACTCGCTAGCAAAATTAATTCTTTATCGGCGTTAGAAATGCCAGACGCCACAAAACGCATACACCTACATAATTATGATGAGCTTGCTTTAAAAACATTTATTCGCGGACTTCGCGGTAATATTCAGAGCATTGTTCGATTAAGAAACCCAGACTCGTTAGAAGAGGCAATTAATTATGTTATTGAAGAGGGAAATTTCCAGAGCACATTATATAATGCTCCACAATCAAATCAAACTAACTTCCAAAACCAAATCGTTATAACTACCCACAAAATAAATTTAATTATAATAATAGACAACATCAACAATCACATTTTAATTTTCCGAGACAACCTATTAACTTACAATTTAGGCAACAGCCTCCTCAGAATCTCCCCACAAATAGACAAGTATTTGGACAATCCCCAAATTATTCTAACGCTAATCAATCATCTCATAGTTATTATAATAATCATCGCATGCCAATTAAAAGACCGCGCTACAATTCTCACTCTCCTCCTTACAACTCGCAAAATCGCAATTTTAATACAAACACAAATCAAAATTCAAATTTAAATTCTCGACCTCCGCTACCAAATCCAACGCCCATGTCAGTATCGACTACTTATACAAACCAACCTAAATTATTTAATTTGGAAGGAACAAATAATGATAACAATAATGATAACCGCGATGATAGTACTTTTTTAGACTGAAAAGCCTTGGGACCACAAAAATCGATCATTTAGGCATAATTAATAATAATAGTAACCTCCCATATATTGTTGACCCAGAAAATAATTTAAAAATCATAATGGACTCGGGTAGTACTCGTTCATTTATTAATCCTCAAATTGCTGAAAAACTATTTAAAAGACATATTAAGAATGACCCCTTCGAGGTAACCAGCGCACATGGAACCTCAAACGGTACACAAAGTGTAACTGTATCATTAAAAAACTTATTTAATACTAATTTTGCTTCAAAACTTAAATTATATTTGTTTGATTTTCATTCAGCATTTGATATCTTATTAGGTGTAGATAATATGTCTAAAATAAACGCATGTGTTAATTTCCGTAGAAATTCGGTAATCACTCCCAATTCTGAAATCCCATTTCGTTTTAAGAATAATATTAATATTTTTGACAAAGAAAATGTACCAATGATACATAATCATAATGAATTAAATAATAATGAGAAATAATAATAGAAATGATAACTGTAATTTTTATAACAAACATCTGGTTGACGCAGACTACACTAAGCGGATATTAGTGCCTGCACGAAGTCAGCAGATTGTTCAAGTACAGATAAATAATCTTGCAAACGGCGAGGCCGTTCTTCCTAACATAAAATTAGATGATATAGAAATGCCCGAGTGCATTACAAGTGTTAAAAATAACAAAGCCTTATGTTGCATAATTAATAATACAGACTTTGATAAAGACGTCGTGATTGAACGTCCTCTTAACGTGTCACACGTCAGCGGATATGACGTGATGCCTCCACAAATAAATATTATTAATAATCATAGTAATAAACGAAGATACAATAATTTTAATATGTTCAATGCTAATAAATTAAAATTTGATCTATCCAAAATAAGGACGGATCATATGAATCCAGAAGAGAAACAAGTAATTAGTAAATTAATTTCCCAATATGCAGATATCTTTCACTTACAAGAAAATAATTTAACTTTTACAAATAAAATTAAACACCGCATAGTTACAACCGACGAAATACCGGTATTTACAAAAACATATCGGTACCCTGAAATTCATAAAGCGGAAGTAAATCGCCAAATTAATGAAATGCTAAGCCAAAACATAATTAGACCGTCACATAGTCCGTGGTCATCTCCAATATGGATAGTCCCCAAAAAACTTGACGCATCGGGTCAGCGAAAATGGCGCGTCGTCTTCGATTATCGTAAACTTAATGACAAAACGATAGGTGACCGTTATCCCCTACCAAATATCAATGATCTTTTAGACAAATTGGGCAAGTGTCAATACTTCACAACACTTGATCTAGCATCAGGATTTCACCAGATAGAAATCAACGAACAAGACATCCCCAAAACTGCTTTCAATACAGAGAACGGACATTACGAATTCCTACGGATGCCTTTCGGGTTAAAAAATGCCCCAGCTACCTTCCAACGTGTCATGGATAATATTTTGAGGGGTCTTCAGAATAATTACTGTCTCGTCTACATGGACGATATTATTATATTCTCCACTAGCCTTGATGAACACGTTATTAGATTAAAAGAAGTATTTAATAGATTGAGGGAGGCAAACCTCAAAATTCAACTTGATAAATCGGAATTTTTAAAAAAAGAAGTTGCTTATTTAGGACATGTAGTTACACCAGAAGGTGTTAGACCAAATCCAGACAAAATAATTGCTATACAAAATTATCCCTTTCCTAAGACTACTAGACAAATAAAAGGATTCCTTGGACTTTTAGGCTACTACAGGAAATTTATTAAGAATTTTGCTGACTTAACAAAACCTTTAACAAAAAATTCGATCATTAATCCTAATGATCCTGACTATCAAAACTGTTTCGATTTATGCAAAAATATTTTGACAAATCAACCCCTCCTACAATACCCAGACTTTTCTAAACCATTTATTCTTACGACTGATGCTAGTAATCAAGCAGTAGGTGCAGTTCTCTCTCAAGGTATTATTGGGTCGGATCTACCCATCGCGTATGCCAGTAGAACTCTCAACGAATCGGAAACTCGTTACTCCACTATCGAGAAAGAATTACTCGCAATTGTTTGGGCAGTCAAATATTTTCGTCCCTACCTTTTTGGACGCAAATTTCAAATTGTTACCGACCATAAACCCCTTCAGTGGCTCATGTCAATTAAAGAACCTAATTCGAAGCTAGTTAGATGGAGACTCAAACTTTCAGAATATGACTACTCAATCATTTATAAGAAAGGTAAACTAAATAAAAATGCAGACGCACTGTCAAGAATAGAAATTAATATTAACGAAGAGTATTCAGATAATTTAAAAGATTACTTAAAGAATTTTGAAGATATGGAAAAAGCATCAATGATAGTTGAGCCACCTGAAAACACAAATGTAGATTTTATTGACGAAGAAGATGATGGAGCAACCATCCATTCGAAACTAGAACATCCAATCGTAGAAATCCCCATAGCGGATAAACCCGTTAACCTAGGCGATAATCAACTCATTATTTCAGAGGTAAATCATTCACCTTCGGCACCTAAAATAAATAACCTATTCAATAATAGTAAGATAAGAATCCATGTACAATTTTCAAAGTCAAATTTTGAACAAGAACTAATTAATTTTGTTAAAGAATACATAACACCCAATGTCAATTATTATATTTTCTTTAAGGATCCAATTTATGAAAAATTCAGTAACATCATCCAAACATATTTTAAAAATTCAGCAATCAAAATGACTAGATGCACACAATTACTAACTGATATAGAAAACAATGATGATATTTTGGAAACTATCCAAAACTATCATGAAGGCAAAACGAATCACAGAGGAATAGATGAAACAGAAGCTAAATTAAAAAGAATCTATTATTGGCCTAATATGAGGCGTACAATTCAAAAATATATAAACGAATGTGAAGTCTGTCTTGTGTCAAAATATGAACGAAGACCTCTAAAATTAAAATTTAATAATACACCAGTAGCAAATAAACCATTTGAAACGGTCCATATTGATTGTATTGCTATCGAAAACACCAAATTTCTTACAATTATAGATTCATTTTCTAAGTATACCCAATTATATAAATTGAGTTCATATCAGGCAATTGAAATAGCTAATAATTTAATAAGATTCTTTTGTCATCACGGTATTCTAAATCTAATTATATCTGATAACCATCTCGAATTTAAAAATACAGTCATTAAAGAACTTCTTGAAACGCATAGAATCAAACTACACTTTATAAGCTCGCAACATCCAGAATCTAATGGAGTTGTAGAAAGGGTTCACTCTACCATAATCGAACATATCAGGCTTCTAAACAACCAATCAATTTTTAAAAAGGAACCAATCGAAACTAAAATACTATACGCGATATTGGCATATAATAATTCGATCCACTCGATCACAAAATTCAAACCCCAAGAAATCATTTCTGGTCATATCGACAACAATTCACTTTTAGATTTTAATCTTGAAAATTTTATTACAAATAGTTACGTTGAGAATCACAGAAACAAAGTTGAAGTCTTTTATGAAAAAATTAATGAAAACATTAATAAAACCAAAACTAAATCCACTGAGAAACGCAATGAAACACGAGAAGATGTCCCAAATATTTCCGGAACTATTTATGTAAAAAATAAACAGAAACAATCCAAAACTAAGGATAAGTATAAAAAGGAAAAATTAAAAACCATTAATCCAGACCATAAAACCGCAGAAATTGAACAAAGACATCACAACCAGGTCGAAAAAATTCATATTTCAAACATAAAAAGGTCCAGGGTAACTCGACAAAATACAGAAGAAATATTAAATTTTGATAGTTTTAAAAAATACTTTGACACAAACAATGACAATGAAATAAACGATAATATTACAGAAATAAATGATAGTATTTTTAATGCCCCAAAAGATTTTTCATTGGCCCACTGTGTAAGCCAAGATTTAAAGATGAGTGCTGGAATAGCGTTAGAGTTTAAAAATAAATTCGGTAGGAAGAAAGAATTAATTAAACAAAAACCCCAAGTCACTTCATTATGTTTTCTTAAAGACAATAATAAATTTATTATATATTTAATTACTAAACAAAGATATTTTGATAAACCCACACACAAAAACCTTTTTAGAACCCTTCTCACCTTAAAGAAATTTTGTTCAGATAATAATATTAAAAAATTAGCTATACCAAAACTAGGTTGTGGTCTTGATAAATTAGAATACAATATTGTTAAACAAATGATAAATTACCTATTCGGAAATTCGAATATTCAAGTTAAAATTTATATTAACGAAAACTAATTCAAATTATTTATTCTAGGTTGCTATTTATAGCACAAATATTAGGGTTCGAAATAAAGAACATAACTTTTAATGCCGGTATATTACCGATAAATTTAGGAAATGCGAAGCTAGAGAAAAGTAAACACGTATTCGTACATATTTATGATTTAAAGCCAATATATGATGAATTTAATAAACTAAATTCTCAATATGAATTCCTTACGAACACCGTAAACAATATAACAAAATATAAACGAGATTTCCAAAATTACGATAATCTCCTGAAGCATATTAGAAAAGATATCATTTCAAAAATTGAAACCATACAGATAAATGTTATAGTAGTAGAGGGAGATAGCCGATTCTAGAACCTCCTCTGACCTTGACCCCAACCTTGACCCCTGTCGAGGTCAAGGTCAGAGTGAAGGTCAGAGGAGGTCCCAGAATCGACTGGAGGTGAAGGTCGGAGTCAAGGTCAGAGGAGGTTCCAGAATTGAGTGTACCTCCCTTGACCTTGGCCCCAGTAAGGGGACCCTTTATTGGTGTCGGAGGCCTGGAACTGCGACCTTGATCCCAATAAAGGGCTACCTTATTAGACATTCATAGTACGGTTCCATAATTTAAGGTTATGTTAGAAGATCAGCTAGGAGCGATGCGTGATGTTACCCCTACGACGGTCCAATGGTGAATGACCTTAAATGAGTAAATAGCTTCTAATATAGACAATAAACTTGATAGGGGAGCATACATATGGACGGCATAATCTTATTTGGGTAATTTATAAAATGTAACTCATTTATATTAATATTAATTGTTAATAATTTTATATTAATAATTATTTATTAATAATAATTTATTATTAATAATAATTTATTAATAACAATTAATTATTAGTAATAATTTATTAATAACAATTTATTAATAACAATTAATTATTAATAATAATGTATTAATTAATAACAATTATTTATTAATAACAAATATTTTTATAAACAAAATGTATTTCGCGAGTGGGATAACATACGGTCACACAAAGTTTTAGAGACGGGCAAACTTGCCTCCGCATTATGTTTGCCGTGTTTTTTTTTCTGATGCGAGAAAACGAGTTGGGTCATTGAACACCGGTGCGGAGTGATATTTAAGACCGGTGAGGAGTGATTTGAATATGTATTAGATTATTTGTATCTTGACATTAACACGCGGTCGGTGAAGGTCATGGTGTATTATTGTTTTTTATTTTCCGAGTCGGATTTTAGGTATAAAAGTAAGGATATTTTGAAAATATTTCGCAGTGCATCATTTAAGTTTCCATCGTCAATATCAAAAAAGCAAGTAAGTAGTACATGACTTAATATTAAAAAGTAAATAGCACTAATATATAATTATGTAATTTACATCTAGTGCAACGCTACCAGCCGTATTCGATGAGAACTTGGACTAATAAAGATGCAAATCGTAATCGGAGTAATGAAAATAAATTGCCGAGTCAACAACCGTTGGGCAGTCTTCATGGACTAGAAGGTGGAGAAGAGGAAGGGTTTTTTGAACAATTTTTACAAGAACCAGAATTGGAGTTACCAAATTTGAATATCTGTTCGTTTCATGATTTTGGCGAAGAAGAACGCGAACCACTAATTGCAAGTAATAATCAAGAATGTGCAAATGGAGATCAGTGTACTAATAATACACCAGAAAGAAAAAAAGAAAATGTTTTGAAACCTCTCCTAGCTCCAGTAACATATTTTTTGAATAAAAGTAAAACAAAGTGGATATGTGTTGGTTTGGACAGTGATTTAAATTTTGAACCTGTTATCCGATTAATGGGAAATCGAGGTCAAGGCATAACACTAGATTCAGAAACATGGAGTGATTTTAATAAAGCTAAAGATTGTCTTAACAGAACAATTAATACAAAAAATCTAGATAATTATATAAATATAAACAAATTAAGTGTGTCTTTTATTTATGTTGATAATTATCGCAAAGTCTTGAAAGCAACAGTTGGAACTGACTCTGTGTATTTATCGTATGAAAGTCTTCGTGAAGTTTGGAAATTAAGTGATGTTGTAACATTCCGATTGGAGTTATTAAAAAATTTAGATTTCGGTGACTTTTATTACCGTTGCTTGGATTTATTACCAAATTTTGAAGGTGATTTGAGAAAACGCTTAGAAACTGTATTTAATGGGAGCTGTTCTGAGCAAGTGGCGATTTTTAAGGAAATGATGACTTCTGGAATTGATAAAATAATGTACGATTTAGATTTACATCAAGCCATAAATGCATCGTATAATGGAGAAAACAAAAACCGTAACATTTTGTGAAAGTAAGAACAAAACTCACGCCCTTTATGTCTGGTTGTACGCTTATAGAGAGGCAAGGAAAAGTGATTGGATAAATTGTGCGTTGGATAGATGTAGATTTAATAGACGTATTAAAAGATTTGAAATTGAATCAAAAAATGTTTTGAGTGAAAACCATAGAAATAAAATATATTGTAATAGATTTATGAATAGTTAGTAGGTATATTAGGATAATGCGAGTTGTATTTTATTTAGTATAGAAAGGATTACGATGAAGTAGACATGTTTGTACTGCATTAATTAAGAAAATAAACTGTGTCAAATTTTAATTGCGTTTTGTTTATTGTGTGTTTGAACCCGTATAAAAAGTGATGCTTGGTCAAAACGTGGTTAGTTACAATCGTGAACCAAAGCGGAAAGGTAGTGGTTTGTTAAACAAATTAATAAATAAACTTCCCTTCGAAGTACATTTACCTGGATATAATTTTTGCGGTCCGGGAACTAAATTGCAAAAGAGGTTGGCAAAGGGCGACAGTGGTATAAACGTATTGGACGAAGCCTGTAAAGTGCACGATATTGCTTATAGTAAATCTGACAACTTAAAAGAACGACACGAGGCAGATAAAAAATTATACAAAGTTGCAAAGAGTAGAATAACAAGTAGTGGTGCAAGTTTAGGTGAGAAAGCAGCTTCACTAACAGTTGCTGGAGTAATGAAGGCAAAAACTGCTATGGGTATGGGACATGGACGGAGAAAACTAAAAACTAAAAAGATAAAAAGAAGGAGAAGAATCAGTAGAGGTGGTGCGTTATCATTTGCCAAAGCAATGAAGCTTGCAAAGAGAGCGATTAAACGTAGTCCCGACAAAAGTCTTCAGGGATCTGTAAAAATTGCGTATAATGTTTTAAAACGAAATAGAAGAGGTATTGGTAGACCTAGACGTAGGGTGATACCTATTCCTAAACAAGGAGGATTTCTACCGTTAATACCATTATTTGCGGCATTGGGCGCTTTGGGATCCTTGGGTGGCGGTGCTGCAGCTATTGCGAAGGCAGTAAATGATGCTAAGGCTGCTAATGAGCAACAAAAGGAAGAGGCAAGACATAACAGGGTAATGGAAGCTAAAGCAATTGGTTCAGGATTTTACATAAAACCGTATAAGAAGGGTTGTGGATTGTACTTGGGTTTGAATTCAAAAAACTAAGATCTGAGTTCCTTCGTAGACCATTAACTAATATTGATATTATTAAGTATGCAAAGAAACATCACATACCTTATTTCAGAGGTGTGTTTATGAGGAATGCATTACCGAAAAGAATTCGAAAGCTTGAAAGCGGCATCATCAATTTAGATAATGAGGAAGGTCAAGGAACTCATTGGGTAGCTTATAAAAAACGTGGAAAATCTGTCGAATATTTTGATAGTTATGGAGATCTTCGACCGCCTAAGGAGGTAGAAAAATATTTCTTATCAAATAATGGTAACAATGAAATATCTTACAATTACAGAAAGTATCAGAAAAATACTGACACAAATTGTGGACAGCTTAGTCTGAAATTCTTGTTGAACCATTAATAAGGAAGTGTAACAAGTTATTATATTTACTTATAGAACGAAAGCCATGGAGAAGACATCGCACGCTTATACGTTCACGTTAAGTGGTAAAAGTTCGGAATTGAGTTGTGATTTTAATCCGGCAATATATTTAAATGAAGATGAAGAATATGAGATGGCTTTAATGAATTTTGAATCATTTAATTCAATACCAAATGTGGACGAGACAAACAATTTATTTCATTTCAAGACGAGTGATAATAAATCGCACGTAATTACATTACCTATGGGAATTTACGATATAGAGGACATTAATGAGTACATAGAGAAAGAACTGTTAGATAAGTATAAAAAATATAATGCACTCGTAAGTATTCGAGGAAATAGTAATACGCAAAGAGTGAGTATAAAGACTTCGGTGCTGATTGATTTCTCAAAAAAGAATACTATTGGATCTTTACTCGGATTTAAAAGAGATATTGTTATGCCAGGGGAACATTGCGAATCTCATAATATTGTTGATATTAATAAAGTAAACGCAATTCAAATATATTGCAATGTGGTAAGTGGATCTTATAATAACGGAGAACCTGTTCACGTGTTGTACCATTTTTTCCCAAAAGTACCGGCAGGCTTCAAAATAATTGAATCTCCACAGGAACGTATATATTTACCGGTATCGGGAAAAATTATCAGTTCATTGAAAGTGCGAGTACTGGATCAGTCGAACAATTTAGTAAATTTTAGAAGTGAGGAAATAACGGTAAGCGTACATCTAAGGCGAGTGGAATAGTTGAATTCGTTTTTCACTATGAAAATATACGGAAAATTGAAAAGAAAAAAAGAGTCTTCTGTATTAACGATGGATAGATTAGGAAAGTATAAATGGAAGGTCAGTCGTAAGGTATCCTCCAGTGTAAGAAGAGAAGTGAAACCGTTAACACAACGAAATAGAAAATATCTTAGCAGTTTGGGATTTACTTTATTGAAGCAATAATAAATATAATGGATATATTAAATGTGACCGAGAAGATAAAAACAAATAACTCTATAGTAAGTTACGAATATCATACACATCAACCTTTTGGATCGTCAAGTTTTGATCATAATGACGAAATACGAATTAATGTTCCGGAAATAGACAATTATACTATACCTGGTGAAAGCTATTTATATGTAGAAGGGAGTGTTCGAAAAGTGGATAAAAATGAAGCTAGTAAGACTGCAAAGTTAGTAAATAATCCAGTAGCGTTCATGTTTAGTGATATTCGATATTTAATGAACGGAGTTCAGATTGACTCTGTGAGGAATCTTGGCGTCACATCGACTATGAAGGGATACTTTTCGTTTACAAAAAATGAAATAACAAAATTGGAAAATGCTGGTTGGGCAGAAAATGCAGAGACATGCGATGCATTAGATGAAAACGGTCACTTTAGTCTTAGTGTACCGTTACGAACACTATTAGGATTTGCAGAAGATTATAAAAAAGTTGTTTTGAATGTGAGGCAAGAGCTAATATTAATAAGGAATAACGACGATAATGATGTAATTCTTCAACCTGAGGCATCTAAAGGTGAGAAAGTGAAACTTATTATAGATAAAGTGATATGGAGGGTTCCTCATGTTACCGTGGGCCTTCGTGAGCAATTATCATTAACAAAGCTAACAGAGAAGAATGTTGACATCCACATACCATTCAGAAGTTGGGAAATTCATGAGTATCCTTCACTACCGGAAACAACGAAACACACCTGGGCAGTAAAAACTTCATCACAACTGGAAACACCAAGATTTATAATAATTGGATTTCAAAAGGCGCGCAAGGGAAACGTATCAAAGAGTATGTCAAAGTTTGATAATATAAAATTAAATAATTTGAATGTATACTTAAACGGAATTCGTTACCCTTATGATAATCTTAATGTTGATTATACAAAAAATCAGTATGCCATATTATACGACATGTATGCAAGGTTTCAACAATCTTACTATGTACAGGAAAGTGAACCAATGTTTTCTCCTAAGGAATATTTAGCAGTTGCACCGCTAGTAGGAATTGACTGCATGTATCAAGCGGACACTATTCATAAAAGTGCCGTAGAAATCAAAGTGGAATTTAATACGAAAGAGGCTGTACCAGCGGGTACATCAGCTTATTGCCTAATTTTACACGATAAAGCGTATTACTACACTCCTCTTACGAAAGTTGTTAAGGAGTTATTGTAAGAATACTACTGCAATTATATTTACGTAATAATCAGTTTAGTGCAGATCATCATCGAAGGCAGAGTGTCTAGTAAGTGAAGTGCAAGTGGCTTGCAATGGAAGTAAAAAAATATATTATTATTGATATACAAGGATTTCAAGTAAGAAAAAATCATTTTATACCTAAAGAAGTAGCAAGTTGTGATAGTAAAGGATGCATAAGCCACTTCATATTCAAACCTCCCTATGAATATACGTTTTTAAGTAGAAGAGATAAAAGGACTGTCGATTGGTTGACAAGAAATCATCACTGTTTAAAATGGAGTGACGGATTTGTACCATTGGAAAATTTTGAAGAAATTTTGCAAAGTTTGACTCGTAATATAGGTACTATATATGTAAAGGGTCACGAAAAAGCAATGCATATCAGCAAAGTAATTGATAAACCAGTAATTGAAGTGAGTGATAACATATCAAACATACAAAAAACTCTACCGTATTGTACATTTCATACATCAAGTGATTGTGTGTGTGCACTTACCAATGTATACAAATTAACTCCATTTATACGTAATTATTGAAATCAAATGATATGGAGGAGGAGGAGTCATCATGTAAAGGTGTAGATATATAAACCGTGAACTTGTACAATTTTGCTAGTGCATTTGTGTTGTTCATGATGACAAGTCTGGGTTATTGGATAATTCGTTCAACATATGGACAATGGATTATAAACAAAGTTTGGGAAGTTATAGAAAAGTACGAAAAGGATTTCGGTACTGCAAGTCTTACTGATGAAGATCTTGAGTTTCTGCCCCTGAACTACATACTGAAAAGGATGACCGCTCAAAACGTCGCCATGTTGTGGCATCAATTGCCATCACATTATCGAACAAATCAAGATTTAAGGGAGAAGCTCCCTTGTTTGCAGCATTATAACCAAGACAACATTCGCACTCATATCGATGGCCCTGCCCCTTCAAGAAAAGATTGTCATGGATGTATTTTTAAACATTTAGAAATTAATCAAAAAGTGTAAATTAACTAACGTTTTTTAATAAAGATATTGTAGTATATTAATAATGTTTTATTTGTATTCCTGTAACCCAATTTTAAGAAAGTGTTAATTTTTATTGTTACAATTTCTTTCAAACAATTTATTTATTAATTAAGTTAATTGAATGACCAATGAGGTCTTTTTTCCAATTGGAGCAAAAGAAAAAAAGGAAAAAAGGAGGAAAAAAGGAAAAAGGAGGAAAGGAAGGAAAGGAAGGGAAAAAAGAAAGAAAAAAGAAAGGAGGAAAAAAGGAGAGGAGAAGAATATTTCTTTTTACAGACCACTCCTCCTTACCAACGTCTCCTCCTTTTAACACGCCTTCAATGCAGAGGGGATGGGAGTGGGAAAAAAGGAGTGGGGATACAAAATTCCCCCCCCCCCCCCCCCCCCCCAGGGTTGCGACTTTTTGACCTCAAAAATAATTTCCCCCACCAAGACACGCCCCCTACGCCCATTTCCACGCCCCTTTTTGCTATATAAATGAGGAAAACCGCATAGAAAAGCCACAGTGCAGCACGCAGCAGCAACAACAACAACAAACCGAAAAATGGGTAAGTGTTACAAACGTTGAACCTACTTTACATAACTACTATTTTATGCCGTTAAAATATTCTAACATATTCATATATTCCATTCTAAATCGTTTGAATTGTATTTTTTATTTAAAATGTCTTTAATATATTCACTACGTGATTTAGACAAATGTAAATTTCATGTTAATTACTAAGCAGACAAGAAATACGATATGCTAGACGATAGCATGGAGAAATGGTATTTGGGTTCTTTCCGCACGCCGCCGCCAGCAGAAATTCCAGCCGCCGTAAATCCTACCTTGGACGGAACGCGTAGACGGACCGTTGCCGTTACAAGCCCGGCCGGCGAAAATCTGGTACCAGACGGAGCGTGCAGACCGACCGCAACCATTTCTGCCGCTGAAGGTGAAACAGCAGCGAGTGAGTATTTTTTTATATAATATTTAATTTTTCATACATTGGAACTGAAATAAATGAAAAAGTATAATTATGTATTTTTCTTTCTTTTTTTTTTTACAGATTCCGGAATGACAGATTTTTTGAATCTTGTTACTCCTGGCGCTAGGTGGCTGACTGCAACTCATAGACGAGAATGCACATCACCCCGTAATGATGTACTGAATCAAGCCATGGTTGACGCTGACATTCTCAGTATTAGTAAAGATACAAGTGATACTGAGAATGTTGCGAGTACATCAATGCGGGGAAATGTAAGTTCCTTGGCAAGCGGGCAGCAATTTAACATGTCGTCGTCTAATTCTAATCGCAACAGATGGCGATATGGAAATTACTTGCCAAAACAAGAGTACAGGCAGCGACGTCGTGCCGAGAGGGACATGATGAGAAACAGGAGGAGAACAGTAAACGTTGACAGAAGTGACGTACAGCAAGGATCTGTACTTCGAAGACTGTTGGCGGTTCCTGAATCGATGTCGAGTATATCGATTACCCACCCCCAACAAACTGCACCGTCAACCAGTACTCGCTCCCATCCCAAAATATCATTAATGAATGTATCATCCATTCCAGAACCCGAAATCGAACCTGAAATCGAACCCGAAATCGAACCCGAAATAATTACAATCCTCTCCCAGACATCGGTAACTTCTGTGAATGTGCAAAAAGTTACCGTTCTGGAAAATATAACAGTTAAACCACCCACTAACGTAACTAACGAAATCCCTTGTAACTCACTCCCTTCCAACGAAATCCCTTCAAATGTAATTGTTCCAAGCTCGTCCCGGCCCGTGTCTCCTGTCATCAATTCCTCGTCCCGGCCCGTGTCTCCTGTCATCAATTCTTACAGTCAATCGATTGCTCGACAAGTCGGTAATAGGAGTCGCCAAGTAAGAAATTCTCTTACATTTTATCAAAAGTTGTATGATACTTTGTGTGAAAGCGAAACACGTGTAAATAACATGATTGAATCGTTAAATTTCGTTGCCGCTAATATGTCTAATTGTAATCCTGGTTTGTTGCCCGACCTAAAAGAGCAATTGAGACAAATTAGAGGCGAAAAGGAAACCGTGCAAAGGATCATAGCAACAATAAGATATTATGTAAGGGAATATAATCATTGATGACTTCTGTCAACGTTTCGTTCCCTGTTACCACGGATATTCGCTGCTGATTTGAACGTTAAATAATTTTCACTCGGCTAGAAAAAAGAAAAACCAAAGCTTTTACAATATAATACGCCTAGAAAAAAACCAAAGTTATAAAAAACAGCTAGGATAACCAAATATATGTACATCAAGTAATAAATAAATGTTTAAGAATAAACGTGTGAATATTTTCCTTCATCCTAAAATAAAACCTCATTATCATAATATGTAGGTGAAGTCTATAATTTATAAAACGCAGAATTAATTTTTACCGCTACTTCGGGCGAACAACTTAATAATGTATTTATATATTCAAACATGTTCATTAATATGTATGCTAAAATATACAATAAGAAATTGAAAGTGTTTTTTTTCTTTCTTAATAATGAGCAGCTACATTCCACAATCAAAATATCTAGGTGAGGTCATAAATTGTCCAGTTTATTGTATTCCATATTTAGTTCAGTAAAAACCTTCTTGGTGAGATGACATGCATCCCGTAAGTGTAACTTCACATGAATTATCATTACCGATACAAAATTTTGATAATGCATTATTACAACATCCGAGATTTAAAAAACACAGTGACCTTTTCGGAGGTGAATGTAAGAGAGGCTTAATTATAGGACCGAGTGCATGCGGAAAAACCAACATACTTCTTACACTACTTATTGCAAGGCATGGGTTAAGATATTTAAATATTTATTTATGTTCAAATTCATTGTACCAAGAGAAATATACATTTCTACGTGAATTAATGAAAACGATTCCAGAATGTGGTTATTATGAATATTCGGATATCGCAAGCCTAGAAGTTCCGACATGCATAAATGAATATTCCATTGTAATATTTGATGATGTGCCACCCACAGGTCACAATACAATAAAAGACTATTTTTCATACGGTCGACATAAAAATATTGACTGTTTTTACTTATGCCAGAGTTACAGTGCAATTCCAAAGCAGCTGATTAGAGATAATAGCAATTTGTTAATACTTTTTCGACAAGATGCAATGCATTTGAAACATATATATGATGATCACCTTACGGGGGACATGACTTTTGAAGAATTTAAGGACATTTGTCAAACGTGTTGGGTCAATCCTCATGATGTATTGGTAATTGATTTAGACTGTGGTAAAGAGGAAGGGAGATACCGCAAGGGTTTTGACAAATTTATAATTGTATAAATTTGGGTACAACTTCCTTTACCCTTTCAGTATAAGTGTGTACTTCGATAACACAATGGACAAAAATGTCGCTAGACAACTTGCAGAAGCTCGCACTTCTCTACGTGATAAAATTAGAACCTTGAAATCAAACATAGCTGAGTCTAAACAACATCTTGAAGCTACGTTCTCACCCCTCAGTGAGCCACTCAAAGAAATAGCAAGTAAACTTGAGGCTAATCGACTAGAACCCAGTGAATTTCTAGAAGATGATGATAATGACTTCGATGTATCACAAATTAAACCAGCCTACGCACCATCTCCAAAACAGTCTTTTAACATTAAAAGGAGAAGAAAACTTTCGAAAATATACCACGAACCGAAAAAAGAATTACTCGACGATACCTTAATGACACCTACTGCAGAAAACCTTCAACGGAAAGGAGATGTTAGTTTTTTAGATGATGAGGAAGTGATACAAAGTGCCCCATTTAATTCAACTCAAATTGTAGAAAAGCATGATGATTCAAAGACGGATTTTGAACAACAAGAAGAAGAACATGCGTATAGTGATGACGATGATGAAGGAGAAGTAACACTTCCTATGTATCATGCCCAGCAAAGTTTTAGAGAACAATTGAATAGCCCAGAAGTGCAAAATATATTACAACAATTTGATGAATTACCCAGACAATTTCTCATATATTTCAAAACACATACAAAAGCTGACCGCGACGAAAAATATGGCGTACATGAAGTTGACGGAAATTTATATGTTGGAAATTCTGAAATACAATTCGAAGGACGAGACATAAAGATAAATAATCAGATATATACGGGAACAAAAGGACTGTATGAACTCTTATTTAAGAAAAAACCTTCAAAATTTACTTTAATGGATAGCCGAAACTACAGAGATATATTGCAACGAACTAATGCCGCGCGTGTACAATATAATCCAAATAAAGCGATTGCAGCCAACAGAGGGTACAAGTATGTGTCAATAGTAAAACCAATTTTAATGGGTGACAGACCCCAGGTTTGGTGGGCAAAATTATGGAAGAGTGGAGGATCTCTGGAGAAAAACACAATGAAAAGGCAATTAATTCCAGGATCCACTATCGAGTACAAACATTGGGATGACCCCAATGAACTTGTAGATAGGTTACGTTTATTAATAGCTTCACAGCATGCAGGAAATTCATCACACAACAATGAAATTGTTTCAATAATCGAAGAATTAAAAGAGGCAAAAATTATTGTATAAAAACATATTCTTTGAATATACTCGTCATTCAGTGTGCAGCCAGGATACAGTTAGTTTACTTATATGACTCTTAATAAGTTTGGTGAACATCTTACCGGTGCTACCATGTCTGTAGACAAATTTGGTAAACATCTTTACGGACACAGCATTTCAAAACATAGACATTTTCAAAAGTTGAAAGATGATGTAAAGCAGCAGTCAACGCGAAAATCAATACAAGTCATCGGATTGTGGACTACTGGCCACGAAGCAGAACCTGGGATTTATCAAATTACAAATAAAGCAGCAACCTCAACGTTTGTTAATGAGGTGTACAGTGGTAAAGTAGTGAAGGTAGTTATGTATGGAGACAACGTTTGGGTCAGAATTAATGGTGAACCCTACAGGACCGAACTAAAAAAAAATCTTGTAACATTGAAACTCAATGATAAAATTCAAATAACTAGACGATTTGTAGACAGACCAGCATCAGCATCGGCCGTTGATATAGTAATTGAATCTGATAATGTCTAAAATTAAGCAAGACGTAGTGAAGGAACTGCATGCACCGGCTAGAAGAAACTTTAAAAGGCGTCGTGTTATTCTGAAGGGACTAAAAGATTTATATCAAGCAGATTTAGTTGAAATGATTCCGTATTCAAAGGAGAACAAGGGATTTAAGTATATATTAATGGTTATAAATGCTTTCTCTAAATTTGGATGGGCAGTACCTTTAAAGACTAAGACTGGGAAGGAAGTGACGCGAGCAATGCAAACAATACTGGACAAAAAGAAACTCATACCGAAAAACATTCAAACAGATCATGGCAAAGAATTTTACAACGCAGACTTCAAAACATTTCTTAAACAGTACAATATCAATCATTACAGTACTTATTCAACATTAAAGAGTTCCATTGTGGAAAGATTTAATAGAACCATCAAGGAAAGGATGTGGAAAGCGTTTTCATTGCAAGGTACATATAAATGGTTGGACTTACTACCAATTATTATAAACAACTACAATAATAGCGTACATAGAACAATTGGAATGAAGCCGAAAGATGTTAATAATCGCAATGCAAAGCATCTTTTGAATACAGTGTATAGTTCATTAAAAGTGATTGATACACTACCTCGGAAATTCAATGTAGGTGATCATGTAAGAATAAGTAAACACCGCCAAGCTTTCTCCAAAAACTATACACCTAATTGGTCAAACGAAATATTTAAAATCTCTAAAGTGCAAAATACAATGCCGCGAACCTATCTACTGCAGGATGCACAAGGTGAAAATATTATTGGAGGATTCTATGAAGTGGAACTGAAGAAAGTCGCACACCCTGATGTTTATTTGGTAGAGAAAGTAATAAGACGTAAGGGAAATAAAGTTCTCGTCAAGTGGTTAGGATTGGATAGCTCACACAATTCCTGGATATCGAAGAAAAATGTGTTGTAATTATGTTATATAACTTTATTGCCTGTGTATTCGTTTTAAGTAAATAAAACAACTTTTTTTAAAATATATACAATTTATTTACAACCTATACAATACATTAACAAATTATATATACAAAAATATGTACTTTAATATAAATACGTAATGAACAATTTATACAATCTTATTTACTACATATACAATACATAAATCAAACGTAATACATAGAAAACAAGTATAAGGTAACAATTTATACAAAACTTAAAAACATGAAATTAATTATATAACCTATCGTATTCTTCATTTAATATTTGATTTATACATTCATCTTCTTGAATTTGTTTAATTTGTTTATGACCCCAAGCCAATGTGCCAATTTTATCTGGTAAAATGTAACGTTTATCGTCAGTAGCAGACAAAGCAATTTTATTTTTTAGTTCTGTAAAAACTACATGGTAATCAGAACGGAATGTATACATTTTCTTGAAAATTTCTCCCCCCTCTTCCACTATACGTTTATAATCACACAGAGTCAATTCTTTTTTAATAACATATTTTTTTACACCTTTTGCTTTCTTAACGCAATCTGAAAGTGTATTGATGCAGTATGCTTTAGCTCCTGTACCAAAAAACGATGTAATAATATTACCGGCAAATTCATCCTTCATTTTACCTATAACTGACTTGTTTCGAGGTATGTTATGAACATTATTTTCAGGATAATTGGAAGTATCAAAGTGCTCAATATTATTTTTGATATCATCGTAAATATTTTCAGTAAATACTTCAATTATTAATGAATCCGTGTCTGTGTACAGCAAACGAACATTATCGCCATACTCACGTTTTAAAAAATCATAATAGAATTTATAAACTACAGTTTTAGCCAACTCTAATATACTAAAACCTACGTACAATGGTTTATTGTAATGTATTTTTACAATAGACATTTCCACAGCTATTAAATTTTCACAAAATATTTTGGTAGATTTAAAATTTGGTTTCGCGATAAATACTTCCGCCCCTGGTTTTCTATAACGCGTCTCCCAATGACTCAATAAACGAATGTCAACTCTATTTTCTACATTTTCCATGGTTTTTCCAAATACAATGTTATTCATGGCTTTGTAATGATTCCTTTCAAACGCGTTACTTGACTGTCTTCGCTTTTCCGTATTAAAATCAATATATGACTGCATCCAATTGCTCTGTTCAAATTCGAGAATTCTATGGGTGCGTTTCAATATTAATCCATGATTTAAACATTGTTTTAAATTCATGTAGTGTATAATGTACTTCTCCTTATCGTACAATGTTGGCACTAATTTCTTATGTTTAGAATTTTCAGGGTTACGCAATTCAGGACAAAATGGCAAATCGTTATGTGTATCATGTAAACATTGAGGATAATCCAAGTCAACTTCCAAAACGTAACCGGTACTAGAATTATTATCAATCTGTAAAACATCAAAATTTTCTAATTCCCGAGCATTCAACCAGCGAAATTTACCTGTAGGCAGTTTTGATTGCATTGCAAAACCGTACAGGTTGGTAGCATCTAAATATGCAATATAAGATATTGGTTGCGTATCATTGAACTCACTTAAAAATTTATTATTTGCTTCGGATTTACGATGAGAACACATACTAAGCCCCCCGCGAATCCCCCTTTTAAAAAAGAAAAACATATCGACGTCTGTAAGGAGTTCCAGTTGAACCCCAGTCATTTTTAATAAAGCGTCCCACCCGAACCCTGGTGCCGTAAAGTAATGTGCCGGATCTAATGTATAATATTGTAATGAAACACTGCGATAATTTTCAAATATGTCGGCCAAAAGTAACACGTCTGAAGTTAAATAAACTAAGGAATAATCTCCCAATGTTTCACAATTAAACACTTGCCAGACAGTCTGTGCCCTGTTATAATTATCATGTGATACATCAGAATCTGTTAATGAATCATAAAACGCTTCACGTTCTGGTAACTTCGAATAATTTATTTTATCAAAGGAATCCATAAAATCATAGGGAAATATTCCTTTCTGCCTTACTAAATTGAACTTAATGTTGTCAGGAAAATATTTTCGTACTTGTTCACATTGGTTGTCATCTAAATAACTACCAAGTTTTGCAAGGGAGCAAGATAAAAATCGAAAAGAATCTACAAACCTTAAGTTTATAAATACTCGCCTCATTCTACCTTTTGTATCTTGTGAATCTGCGACGTGAACTTTTTTACTAAAGGAAATATACTTTTCTTTATTTTGTGCAATTACGTCAACATCTTCACCATTCATCGCAATGTTCTTTATAAACATATGAGAATCATAATTTGATAAATTGTGAAAAAACACCGGAATAAATTTTGGAATTTTATAGTTGACATTACATACCGAGTGAGCAGGACCTCGAAACAAGCCAGTTAAATGGTCATGATCATGAACTTTATCTTTTACATTACTAATTATTTTCTTACAAATATGACAAATATTTTTTTCAAACTCTATCTGATCAGCACTTGTCAAGGGAAGCATTTGTATCACTACTCCTAAGTGATTATTATAAATGTACTTTATATCCTCTTCTAATTGCTTTACAAACTCAATAGCAGCATCTTTCCCGATATATTTTTTAAAAATGGATAATGAATCATCGTAACTACATTTTATATAATATGCGAAAGCATATGGTTCGTGCCGAAAGCACTTCATAGTGTATGATTCATTATCCATTATATTATTTTTTACTTGATCCACTGGACATAATAATGCTTCAAAATCAGCATAGACAACAAACGGAACTTTCAGCTGCCTTTCGTAATGTTCAAATTGTAAAATATTAGACAGTACTTCTTCACCCAGACTATTTATGCGATAATTTGTGTCAGGTAAAACAGCTTTTACTTTACCGCAATCTTCTTCCCTATGCCTAGTAACTTTTTCTATAGAACTAAAGTATAATAAACATCCGTCACAAATAAATTTTTCGTGTCCATGTAACGATAACTGATTTCCTACTAAACGTGACAAATTTCGAATCCAACAGTAGTGACTATTACCACCATCATCATTCGTTATATACAATAAGTTTACTGTAACGTTCCACAATCCCGTTGAAATTTGTAATGGTACTACTTCGTAACTAACCTTATTATCCCGAATCTCTTTATTGAGACCGTACACGTTCACGCAAATATTGTTCTTATTTTCAAACTTGTTGATGTCTCTTATTTTCACAGGAAATTCCAAGTCCGAAAAGTCACACACTGTAGAGTAGTGGGGGTATGATGATGTCCGGTTAGATAATCCAGTCGGAGATCGTAAAGCAGAAGTTATTGCCCAAGCAAAACATGCCTGATCGTTGTTTTGCACATTTATTACGGCCTTCTTCGATTGTATGGACGTCGGAAGGTTTATATATGTAGACGCCCTCAATGGATTGTACTTATTTATGGTCACCTCCATATACAAAATTTCAAATAATGTCCACCCTATAGAAACAATTCATCATTACTTTCTAAATTAAATCAAATCATAAAAAATCTTTACATATTATATTCAACACGTATTTGTAGGAAATAAATAAAATTAATTCAAATTATATATACATACCTGAATCACGTTCTTGAAATTCGGACATTTTATTTAATATTTCATCTATAAACTCGTAATATTTTCCGTAAACATCACTGCCCACTGTTAACACTTTATTTTTGGTATTAAATGTCTTCATCTCCACATTTTCCTTATTGGATAAAAAGTACAATCCTCCACATTCCAAATTTACTTTAACACTACCAAATATTTCGCGTTTAGCTTCTATTAATGTAAGAACTTTTTCTCTTATTAAATGTGCAAACTCGAGCATATCAACATGATGTCCACGTTCAGACACTCTAAATGTTTCGCTTTTCTGCCCAAATGCAGATGCCAACTTTTCTACACCATCATCAACTATTATGAATCCATTATTCTTATGAGCAGCACTTTTTAGGTGACCAGACATACATTTCTTCTTCACTGGTACGTTGCAAATTTCACATGTTACGACGTCGGACAATGATCGCTTCTTAGCATTTGAGGTACTAGGATTTTCTTGAACTACTTTTGCACTTCCTACACAAGAATTTATCTTGTGACGCCTTACATTGTCTTTCCTTGAAAAAGTCTTACCACAATCTAGGCAGGGAAACATGGTGCTATTGGGTAGTAAATAAACAAATTTTACTTAAACACTATATGATGAAGAACGATGAAGTCGAACTGAGTGCTTACAATGAACTGAGAGACGAAAAGGGGTCCACTCTATAAAACAGCAGGTTAACCTTGAGTGATATTACTCCACTCAAGGTTAACCTCTATTACAAGTAAACTTGAGGAAAGCAATTTGATTTATAATTCAATCTTCGTCAGTATCGGCCATGTCCGTATCTGACTCAGATATACTGGATAATTCATAATAAAACGGTTCATCTTCAATGTCTGACAAATCCGAGTTAGACATACTCCGAAATAAATCTCTAGCATCAAGCTCAAATAGTGGCATGGCAAAACAGAAATCACAATATCTTTTTTCCTGTCTAATGAATTCTATTACCTCACCACCACTCATTAGAACCGTTTTACAATACCTAGTCCTAAACAACTTCATACGCTCTGGCTGATGGTAATTGAGCCCCCTACAATGCACACAATACCTCTCTCCATTTGTATCAATCCAGAATTTTTTTTTCACCACTACAATATATCTTTGTGTCCAAGATATCTGCATGAGTCTTCCAAAATTTTCAGCAAATAGGGCGACTGCTATATATCTTTGCAATCTAACCCCACAACTGAAAGGTAGCCGACGTTTGTATTGTGGGTAAAACTTTTCCGGTCTCTCGTCATTATACACCCAGTTTACGTGTTTCCACCAAAATTCCATTATACTTCCCAAAGGCTTCGGGATCTCACCCTGCACTACTAATTCTTTTATTTTAAATCTATTGTCCAAAATCCGCACACATATTACTTTTAAAACAATATAGAGCAGGCTAAGAGGCTCTCTTCTTCCTACTCTTCGCACTGCCAGTGGATTCATTTTTTTTGCAGATTGTAAAATTCGAGTAACACAATTTACAAAACTAATTTCGAATATCTATTACAATTCAATTTATTTAATTCCAGCGTTCCCTCTCTCCTAATTTAAAAGGATAACACGTATTTTAAAGGTCGAGGTTACTTGAAGGTCAAGGCCACTTGAAGGTCATTTGAATGTCAAGGTCGTTTGAAGGTCAAGGTCATTTGAATGTCAAGGTCGTTTGAAGGTCAAGGTCATTTGAATGTCAAGGTCATTTGAATGTCAAGGTCATTTGAATGTCAAGGTCATTTGAATGTCAAGGTCATTTGAATGTCAAGGTCATTTGAATGTCAAGGTCATTTGAATGTCAAAGTTTAAAAGTCAAGGTCACGTGAAGGTCAATCAAGTTCAAGGTCAGGCGCATCCTCTGACCTTGAACTAGCCGATTCTAGAACCTCCTCTGACCCTCAAGGTCAGAGGAGGTTCTAGAATCGGCTAGTTCCCCCTACTGGTAGCTCAACAAGTATCAACCATATTATACTAAATATTTAAGAAAAATACTTAAGGTTACGGGCTGAAAGACCACCGGTCGATAGCCATGGAGCAGAAGAACAAGAACATATCAGAATTTACTTTATTTTATCCATTACATGTATTAGATTTTATTTTTCTGTGAATAAAGATGTTTAGTAGTAGTACTTAAGGTTAGATAAAACAAATAAAAAAGAATAGAGAAAAATTTGAATAGTTAAGAAAAGGGATCAAAGAAAGAGACTAAATATTTACAAAAATTAACGTTCATCCATTCATCCATTCATTTTTCCTTTAAAATATCCTGTTGAAATAAGGTGAACAAAATTAAGATATATACATTAAAAATTACAAAAATTAAGGTCACATGACTTGCGGGCGGAGTTTAAAATGTGTTCTTCCGTTCAAAATCCTTCTTCTGCTTCAGATGATTGAATTCAGCCATTTTCAGCCAAATACTTTGAATGCTTAACAATAAAATGAGTAAAAATGAAATGCAAAAAAGGCAGAACTGATAAAGGAAAAGAGGAACAAAGGGAAATATTGAAACTGAAAGATTTTTTAAGAACATTGAATAAAACAAGAGAAAAATCACATAGAAATAAAGAACTAAGAAAATGATAAATTATTAATTGTTTTTTATTTTTAGTCAAAATGTTAATTAGATTAATTAGGTTTTATCAATAATTTCCATTGATTTATTTTTAATTATTTTTTTTTTAATATTTTCATTATTGCACGTATAAGGGTAGAGTTCACTCATATGAGTGATCTTCCACTCGAATCAGGTGATTCTCTTCTTCACGAAAATTAATATTTCATTGTTTTAAATTTTCGTTTTTTTTTAAATATATTCAAATTATTGACTTTTTTATTTATCAAAATGTTAAATTCCATTATCAAGTAAATGAAAAATATTCAGTGTTTTTCAAATTGACCATTTTTTGTTATCTTAATTGTTTTCTTTATTTATCAAATTTTTTTTTGGAAATTTTTTGTCAAAGTTGAATTATTCTTTTAATTTGTTTATTTGTCATGTTTCTATTTCCCTTTGTCACATTTTCAATTGTTTTCTATATCAAAAGATCAGTTGATTTTTAACAAAATTTAATTTCTTCATTTTGTCAATATTTAAAATGGTTTTCGTTAACATTTCAACTTACTTTTTGTCTACATTTATTTTTTTGTCAATATTTTCAATTGTTTTTTTTTTTTTGGTAAGATTTGAAATTGATTTTTGACAAATTTTCAATTATTTTATGTCAAAACTTAATTGTTTTTCATTGACTATGGAGGCTTCTACTTCGTTATACATATTTAATCACAAATTAAACACAATAATTACTTTGTTTTATATAACAGTTATTAATTAATTGTTTTTCATATTTTCAATTATTTTTTTATAAGATTTTCAAATTATTGCTTTAATAATGGATTAAAATTTTTAACTGTTTTGTGTCAAAGTTGAATTATTTTTATTTTTTTGTCATATTTTCAAAGTTTTTTATCAACACATCAATTGTTTTTTTTGGCAAAATTTAAATTTTTTATTTTGACAAAATTTAAAATGTTTTTTTTTTGTGTATATATTGATATGTATTTTTTTTTATTTTTGAATAATAATAGTCTTAATAATAATAATAGTCTTTATTTCTCTCTTAAATTACAATAAAGTACAATAAGAAAAAAAGTGCGTCACAATAAAGAAAAAAATACAAGGAAAATAAAATCATATGTATACATTACTAATCAAAATATTCTTCTAAACTATAGTAAGCTAAAGAATAATAAACATAAACATAAATGGTTTCTTGTCAACATTTATTTTTTGTCAAAATGGTATTTTGTAAATATTTCCAATTGTTTTTCAACTGTTTGCTATCATAATTGTCAAATTTTTAAATTGTATTTTGTCAAAGTTGAATTATTTTTATAATCATATTTTAAAATTAGTTTTCTTGTAATTATTTTAATTGTTCTTGTCTAAATTTTATTATTTTTTAATCAAAATATCAGTTGGGTCATTGTCAAAAATTAATTTTCATTTTGTCAACAATTTAAAACCATTTTTTGCCAAGTTTTTAATAGTTTTTTGTCAACATCAAGTAATTTGTCAAAATTTCAGTTTTTTGTTCACAGATTTTAAAATGGTTTTTGACAAGTTTTCAATTGATTTGTGTCAATACTTTTTTTTATTCACTTGTTTTTCATTTTTTTTAAAGATTTTAAGTTCCTTAGTCATCATTTTATTTGTAAAAATGTAAAAGGTTTTTTTTTGTAAGATTAAATGTTTTTATAAATTTTTTAAATTCCCGTTTTTGTCACATGTTAAATTTATTTTGACAAAATTTCAATTGTTTTTTAAATTAAAATATTAGTTGGTTTTCGTCAAAATTTCTTTTTTTTTATTTTGTAAAAATTTCAATTTTCCTTTGCCAAGTTTTCATTTGTTTTTTTTTTCATTAATTTTTCTTGTCAATATTTCAATGGTTTTTTGTAAATATTTTTAATGGTTTTTCTTTGACTGATTTTAAACTGTTTATTTGACAAATCTTCAATTGTTTTGTGTAAATCTTTAATTTTTAGGTTAAATTATTTTATTTGTGTTTTGACATATTTTCAATTGTTTTTGTTAAATTTTCAATTGAGTTTTTTTTAATCAAAATATTAGTTTTAATCAAAATTTAATTTTTTTGCCAACTTTTTAACTGTTTTTGTCTACATTTATTTTCTGTCAAAATTTTAATTGAATTTTGTCAATATTTAATTGTTTTTTTATCTTCTTCAGATTTGAAATTGTTTTTGACAGATTTTCAATTGTTTTTGACAAATTTTCAATTGTTTTATGTCAATTTTTATATTTATTTGTTTTACAAATTTTCAATTGTTTTTTTTTTGTAAGATTTTCAAATTATTGCTGTTATAATTGATTTTATTTGCCAAAATGTTTTTGACAAATTTCTAATTGTTTTCTGTTAAAGTAGAATTATTTTGGTTATCTTTTACTTGTTTTTGTCATGTTTTCAATTTTCTTTCCCAAATATTTTAATCAACATATGATTGGTTTTCTGTTAAAATTTGATTTTTTTATTTTGTCAAAGTAAAAAATGTTTTTTTTTGCTCAGTTTTTAATCGTTTCTTGTCAATATTTATTTGTCAAAATTGAATTATTTTTATAATCATAATTTCAATTTTTTTGTCATTATTTTAATTGATGTCTAATTTTTCTTTTTCTTAAATCAAAATATAAGCTGGATTTTTATCAAACATTCATGTTTACATTTTGCCAAAATTTAAAAAGATTTTTTGTTAAGTTTTTAATTGTTTTTTGTTGACATCAATTCTTTTGTTAAAATTTCAATTGGTTTTCACAGATTATAAATTGTTTTCAATTGATTTATGATAATAATTGTTAATAATAAATTGTTTTTTTTTTTGTCATATATTCAGTTGTTTCAAATTTGTATTCTTTTTTGAAAGATTTAAAATTTAGTAGTCATCGTAATTGATTTTTTTATTTGTCAAAATGTTTTTATTAATTTAAAAAAATATGTCAATATTTCTAATTGTTTTTCTTTGTCAGATTTTTAATTGTTTTTTGACAAGTTTTCAATTGATTTATGTTAATACTTTTTTAATTGAAGAGAGAGAATAATATCTTTATTCGAACACTTACAATTTTGAAAAATATATACAAATGATTAACAATAATGGTTAGTCTGTCCGTTTGGGCTATCGACCATCGGTCTTTCTGCCCTGTCTTGACTCTAAGTTATGTTTAAAAAAAATAAATATCTTTGCTAGCTAGCTTAACCGTCTTGATGATTCGAACTAATGAATTGATGTAGCGTGATTGATGGGTGTTTATGTTTTGGGGGGATATTGGGGTTACAGAATTTATTAAGGAGGGTTACATTAAAGGGATTTTTGGCAAATTTCATACTAAGGCTAAATATACGTTGGGATATTGGGATGACTTGTGTGGTTTGGTAAAGGAGAGCATTAGAAGGATTATGTAGGGAGTTGATATGATATCTTAGTTTGGTAAGGGTACGTAGGGCTGACCTTTCGGCGACGTTGAAGTGTTGGAGGGTGGAAGGACGGATTTGGTTGAATAGGATCGCACTGTAATCAATAAGAGGACGACAAATCGATGTGTATATTTGTGTGGCTGTTTTGGTGGAAATGCCTTGGTTTTTATAAGTCAGTGCACGGAAATGTCGAGCTCTTATTTTAATTTTAGATTTTAATGATTGTGCGTGGGCTTTGAAGGATAGTTTGGAATCGAAAAGGACGCCTAGGTATTTACAGGTGTAGGAGGGGTGGATGTAGGTGTTGTTGATATTAATGGAGGGGGATTGTGGTGTGATTTTATGATGGGGAATAAACAGTTTGGATTTGGAAGGGTTTACTTTTATACGCCATTTGGAACACCAGGATAGGATTGCGTCGAATGATTATTGAAGGGATAATTAGGCAGCTTGGAGAGTCGGGGCGTGGGTGACCAATGCGGTGTCATCAGCAAAGAGGAGGGCGTATCTTGAGGGATGAAAGTATGATGGATTGGGATCGAATAGGTCATGACAAAAAATGTTATACAAAAGGGGTGAGAGTGGAGATCCTTGTGGTACCCCTTGTTGGATGGGAAATGGATCGGTATAGGTTTGTTTGGATCTAACTTGGCAAGTTCTGTTAGAGGAGAAGTTGTGAATAAGGATAATTAAATGACGTTGGATATTGAGACGGAAGTTTTTTTGGGAATATTTCGTTATTTTTTTTGTAAATATTTCAACTGTTTGCTATCAATTGTCAAATTTTTAAATTGTATATTGTCAAAGTTGAATTATTTTTATAATCATATTTTTAAATTTGTTTTTTGTCATTATTTTAATTGCTCTTGTCGAATTTTTTAATCAAAATATCAGGGTTGAGTCAAAAACTAATTTTTCATTTTGTCAAAAGTTAAAACGATTTTTTGCCAAGTTTTTAATTATTTTTTGTGAACATCAATTCTTTTGTCAAAATTTCAAATGTTTTTTTTCCACAGATTTTAAATTGTTTTTTGAGAAGTTTTCAATTGATTTGTGTCAATACTTTTTTATTTGGTTTTTTGTCATATATTTCAAATTTTCAATAATTTTTTAAGATTTCTTGGTAATCATAATTGATTTTCTTAATTGTCAAAATGTAAAAGGTTTTTTTTTGTAAAATTGAATGTTTTTATTAATTTTTTAAATTCCTTTTTTGTCATATTTTCACTTAAAGTAAAAAAAAAACACTTTATTATCGCCTGAAGAAACCACAGTGTGGCGAAACAATTGTTGCGTTCTAAAAGAGCAATAATAAAGTGTTTTTGAAAATTTAAGTGTTTTTTACTTTAACAAAACAAGTGAATATGAATTTTTAACATATATCAGCCTCATCAGTTAATCATATTTTCAACTGATTTTGTTCAATTTCAATTGCTTTTTTAAATTAAAATATTATAGTTGGTTTTCGTCAAAATATCATTTTATTATTTTGTAAAAATTTTAAATGTTTCTTTCACCAAGTGTTCATTTGATTTATTGCAACGTTTATTTTTCTTTTCAATATTTCAATTATTTTTTGTCTATATTTCTAATTGTATTTCTGTATCAGATTTTAAACTGTTATTTTGACAAGTTTTCAATTGTTTTGTGTAATTTTTTTTTTTAGGTTAAATTATTTTCATTTGTGTTTTGACGTATATTCAATTATTTTTGTCAAATTTTCAATTGTTTTTCTAATCAAAACATCTGTTTTTATCAAAATTAAATTTTTTTATTTGGTCAAAATTTAAAATGTTGTTTTTCCAATTTTTCAACTACATTTATTTTTTTAATATTTTAATTGATTTTTGTCAGTATTTTCCATTGTTTTTCATTTCTCAGATTTTCAATTGTTTTATATCAAATTTCTCTGTTAATTTTTATAAGTTGATATTTTTTATTTATATTTAATTGTTTTTCAAATTTTTAATTGTTTTTTTAAAATCAAAATATTAGTTGTTTTTTTTTGTTAAAATTTTGTGGTTTATTTTAAAATGTTTTTTTTTGTCAACTTTGCAACTGTTTTTATTTATTTTTAACAAAATTTTAATTGATTTTTGTTAATATGTCAAATTGTTGAATTATTTTTATAATGATATTTTTAAATTTGTTTTTTGTCATTAATTAAATCCTCTTATTTTTTGTTTATAAAAATATGTCATATCTATTTGAGAGAAAATTAATTTTTACATTTTGTCAAAATTTAAAACGATTTTAATTGTTTTTTGTGGACATTTATAATATTATCAAAATTTAAATTTATTTTTTCAATATATTCAATTAGTTTGTATTGCGCTTCGCAGATTTTACATTGTTTTTGACAGGATTGTTTGTATTTACCGCTCTCATTCCGGAGACTTTATTTTTATCTAAAATTAAGATCGAAAAAATTGTGTCCATTTTATTACTATTATTTCTACAGTTCAGTCTTCTTTTTTATGCATTTCAAGAGTATTGCCTCTTTATTTTTTTTATTTTTTTACTTTTACTTGGTTTTATCAGACTTTACCATCAACAATTTTTATAGATATCTAAAAGGTCTCTTCTATTTGTTGCGATTAGATTTTGCCCAAAAATACTTCTCCAAATTACAAGAAGTTTCTTTCAAGTTTTTAGATATGGCAGGAATTTTTTTACCAGTTATTTATTCTATTAGAATGTTTCATTTCTATTTTCTTGAAGTTTATTTCGAGTTCTAAAGTAATCTTTAGGAAGGTTTCTTTAATTTTTTTCAGAACTTTTTACCGTTTTCTTATTCCATAAGGATTTTTCATCAATTTTTTAGTGAGAAAATTATTCAAGAAAAAAAAGTGTTATTTTTATATGACTTAATAAATTTTATTTTAATAGCGTATGTAATACATTAACACATATATGTTATTGAAAGATTAATTACAACAAAGATATATTTTAATACGAAACCGAACATAAATACGATGTGTAGAATCAATAAACAAAAGGTGCGCCGTCCCATATATTTAATTATGACACGAGAGCCAGGTACGGGTAATGGAAGAACCGAGTAAAACATATCGATAATCCTTCTTTATTTCTCTTTTCGAAATTATGACAGAGTTATAAATTTTAGTTTGTACGTAAATAAAGTTGAAATTGATAAAATATTGCGAAAGTTTGTAGGACGAAAATTGCATCCATGCATTATTCATGCCGGCCTAACTATATCAAGTCTTGCGAAGTTTCTCGGCGAGAAAGAGTGAGAGAGAGGGGCGGGCGACGGCATTGGCGGCCAGAGAGGGACGGAAAACAGTTTAGGGAGGACATTTATTACTAAATTAGTTCAATAAGATCTTAATAACTTGGAGTAACTTTAGCAAATGGGCTTTTTAATTATAATTTTATTTATCTCGATGGAAACTAAATCAGATTGATGTATGGGATAGGTGTTAAGTTTTCTTATTAGTTATTTTATAACAACAAAATAGACTTTAATAATTTAACTTCTAAAATTATCATTAATTTTTATTCAAAATAAAAATATTTCTTAATGTCATAAGTCTTATATGATTGATTAATTTCTCATCGACATTATGTCATATTTGACATAACTCAATGAGTTATAATAAAGTTCTCCTTTTGGAGATATAAAAGCCATATTTGGCAAATTAATTGATGAAAATCATCAAGCAGAGCTTCAGTGGTAACATCCCCAACGGAATTAAATTGGGCAAGAGTGGAAGATCATCTACGTGTGAATTCAAGCCTTTCCATGTGCGTTCAAAATTCTCGTGAATACTTATAGAATTATGTTTTATTTAGGAAATATTGTGTAAGCATGTTGGATAAATAAATAAATACAATACAATACACTTAACTTGTGGCGAAATATTTTTAGTTTATCTTGACTAATTAATCAAGGTAAGGAATCTTGCTTTAACTATCCTGTAAAAACAGAATCATTAAAAGAAAAATCCATCATAATATTTTCTTGATGTTATGCAATAGCAAATCAAGAACAGATAAGTTACAGCGGTATTTATAAATTTAAGTGTGATGACTGTGAACATATATACATAGGTCAGACAGAACGAACTTTTAAAACTAGATTAGATGGACATATAAAACAATCTGATTTTCACAAAGTATCGGAAATAACCACTGTTTTAAAAAACATAATATCAAACTACTGTATTCGAATAATAAAGGTTGTCACCTTAATTACAGGAAGTGCTTAGAGATTAATAACCCCATAATGAGCATCAAATTAGTCACTAATGATTTTGAGGAGAGAAACTAGTCGGAGAATCAATAATACATTTTCTATGGTAAAAAAAATAATTATTTAGTTCTAACCAAAATACTTCTGACCTTTTCTGTTTAATTAAATGATTCAATTTATCCAGTTGAGAATTGATTGGAAGATTTTAAAAAAACGATTCCACTTAAATCCCACCAAACAGATAGCATCACCTTTTTTGATAAATATCAACTTTTGAAGTGTTTATCTTATTGGCTCCATGATCTCATAGGTTTAAACAATCAATTTTTCATCTTCAGTATGTTGTATTGTTTGAGAGTCATTTGAGATTAACTTCTCAAGACAATTAACGTGTCAGCACAAATAACTTTTCATAAGAACTTGTGGAACATGTATGTCAAACTTTGAAATATAATCTAGGCGTTTAAAATGATCATAATTAAATTAGCTTTCAGCAATCTCACGGATTCGCATCATCAATTAGTGTCTTCATTGTGTCATCATCAACTTCAACATATTGCATCATAAAGAAAAAATTAGTCAGATCGAAATTTTGCATACCAATTCTAGCATTATTTCGATATATTTTGAATCTCATCAATTGATGAAGAAAAAAACAAAGTTTTACTATGGAGTTTTATAATTCCTAATAAACGTAAATATAAAGAAATTGTTAAAATGATTTCTATTGACGAAATGCTATAGACAATTCATGTCACCTCTAAAGCTTAGATACTAGGTAAAATAAAAATCGTACTCATTCAATTTGCTTTTCTAATGTTTTCACACATATTTATAATTTTAAGCTTTTCTGCCTTTAACCTTCTTCTTCTTGGGTTATTTACACATACCTAATTCCAAGACCTTAATACTGCTCTCTCTGTTTTTCTTCTTCTACTTCCTCCTTTTTCTCAATCGCTTCTTAATTCTCATGTGCATGCGTTTAGATATTCTGATTTACTATCCTGCCATATACTCTCTAGATTTTTATTTCATGGTTTCTCTTGCTTTTTGCCTTTTTAGCACCTTTTTAAAACCTTTTGTAATTATTCGGCTGCCTCTCATGACCTTGCCTCGCTGTTCACCGGCCATATATTCAACCTAACTCTTCATTATAGGATGTGCAGCATTATTTCTGTCTTTCCTCTCTATTATGCTTAATGCACGTTCCTTGCTTCTCCTCTTCTCTCTCGCTGTATCGTTGGGTTTCAAGGTATCCCTTAGTCTACATCAGTATCATCATATCTACGAACACAAGATCTGTTAATATGATCCACTCCTGCGCTTTCATGTGTTCTCTTTTTGATTAAAGAGCCGCTTTTGAGATCGTTAATATGTTGGTCACATCTGCCATTCCTGTAGCTTCTTCCATATTGTATAGCCTGCCAGCTTTGTCGATCTAAGTTTCTCCCTTGTTGCGCGTAGGTAGCCTATCTTTCCTTTTCCTGCTATGCCAACTGTATATAGTTTACTGCTTCCATTTTCCTTTTACACTCCACCTAGTCTCTCTTCTGTATGTTGGGTGTATTATTCCCTCCGCCCTCTTCTTTTAGACGTTCCTAAACAGTCTAGTTGATTAGAGATATATGGCAACAGAAGAAGAATTGAGAACGAAAAAACATATGAGTTACTGGTTAGTAATTTATCGAAGTACCGTTGATTAAATTGATGAATACATAAGTTGTATATTACAGTTAAAAATGTGTAAATATTTACAAACGATTCTCAAAATGAAAATGTCGTCGAGTAGTTGTTTACTGGTTTACGTTCTCACATGAAGTCTATTCTTCTTTGGACTGTTGATCTTTTCCTAGGGGTTGAAGGAGGACCATAATTATTAGTGGAGGTGTGCTAATTGGAGGGTTCTCTTATTTCCACCTCCTACAATCGCACTTTTACTCAACTGCCATCTCAGCCTGCGCTTTTCGATCACCGGCGATCTGAGTGCCAGATGTTAGTTTTTTAGGGATGCTTGATTGGCTATTTCAAAGAAGCCGTGTATTATTCTGTTCACGTATAATGCCTATTGTTTGTAATTCCAACATTTGCTTCGAAACAGTGATCTAAAGTGATTTATCAGATGTCACGTCTGAATGAATTTGTGGGTGGTTGATGTACTTTGTAAGGGTACGTAGTGGTTGACGACGACAAGAAAAGAGTGTTTACTTTAAAAATATATGCTTCTATTAAACGTACTGTACAATGTCTTAAGATATACTGATTATATACAAAAATATTTACATAAAGAAAACTCTTATTAAGGTGGGGATGGTGGTGGTGAGTTTTGCGATCCCTTACAGCCTCGCCGGGTGTTGACCACATGTTTAGAAACCCGGACCGGACGGGCCGCTTCTTCCAGGAAGGACATGGATTGTTCGTGCCTTTCTGTTTATTTTCTGGCAATAAATAACGGTTTCGGCCAATTACCTAATAGAGATGAGTGAAGATCGAGGAAGGTTAGAAAAGGGCGAAAATGAAATAAAAATGTAGAAGAACATATATTTAATATAAAGGGAGAGTTTTTACAAAGAGAGATAACCAGAATGATTGTACTTAACAGGCCCCAGGACGAAATCCTTTAGAACAAAAACTCTAAAATCTAGCTATCGTCATCATCGCTTATCGTCGGTTAGTCTTTTTTCTTGATAAGAGGAGAGAAAATGTCCTACGGATATCCTTTTAATAGGTTAGTTTCAGACTCCTACCGACTAAAACCATTCCTCCGCGATCGCTATTGTGACTAGTCCAGAACCAATCGGTCTGATACTCAAGCAAAATGATAGGTAAGATTTTGGGGATCCAGTCATCCTCTCACGCTAAACAAATTGGGATCTTACGAGGCCTTCAAAGTTATTCCAGATTTTAGAAGTTAACAGCGAGCTTTTTGATGACGTTATTCTAGTAGAAATCTCTACCGCCAACATTCTTCTTATTTTGGCGATAAAATTGAAAAAAAAATGTAAATGTAGAGAAAACAGAGAAAGTTCTTCTAAAATACCTAGCTTATTATTTTCCTCTTTCTAAAAGTCGCCTTTCGTGATATTCAAATAGTTAAGCTACCGTTTTTTTTCCGGTGATGTGTTCGCCGCGCACGACCAACAGTGGTTTCCCTGAATCCCAAGACTCTGGCGTAACCTATATTACATCTCCCGATATCCCTGCGCTTACCGCGCTTCTTTTTTAACCTGATGTAACATAATATATATATATATATATATATATATATATTATTTGAAATATATTAATGCAATTGGCATTTTAGCAAATTTTATGTATTATTAAAAAGATGTACCTGAAGCAGGATTCGAACCTGCGGCCTCCCGGTTTCTAGCCGAGCACGCTACCAGCTGAGCCTCGGTTGCTATCACTGGGCCTGAATGGCGCAGCTGGTAGCGTGCTCGGCTAGAAACCGGGAGGCCGCAGGTTCGAATCCTGCTTCAGGTACATCTTTTTAATAATACATATATATATATATATATATACAATCATACGGACTGGAATAAGTTAAAGACTGTGTTGCGCTTTATCATCCGGTTAGCCCATTTAGTCTCTGGGCCCCTTCCTCTCCAGGGCCGTCCTCGCGAAAACAACTACCGTCCGCCAGTACACCTCATCCTCGATCATTGAAGGTATGATGTCGTCACACTGTAGCTCGCCTATTTTCTTTACTAATTATACCTTCTCCTTGCACTCCAGATTGATGTGAGCTGCGATATCGGACGGGCTGCTAAAACACACGCATCCTGGGATTAATCAAATTCCATAAAAAAACCGATGTCTGACAAGAGCTGCTTCAGATAATAGTCTACTTCCCCGTGATTTTTGTTTGTCCGAGGCTTTATGGCTGATATTAGCTTGTGCGTCCATTGCAACCTGTTTCTGGTGAACCACCTTTCCAGCTAGAACATCCGCAGCTGCTCCCACGAATTTCTTCTGGTATCGCGTTTAGGGACGCCCCTCTTCACGACCATGTATATAGAGGCCCTAGCTGCAACCGCAGGATTAGAAGGGGGACGATGCTAATACCTCGATCCGTCGACACCTTTCGATACCACCTGACCACTCGAGGTGCCCGAACTATATGCCCCCCTCAGCGAATCCGAATTTCTCCATGACCTGAACGCGTTCACCCACACCAGGGCTGCTTATAGCAGCTTAGAGAGCCTCACATCCACGATGAATCTCCTGCTAGCTTCTCTAGCATTGATGTTGGACAGCAGCCTTTCTAGTATCCTCGTTGCTCTTGCCACCCCCACCGCTGCTACCTTAACATATTGGGTATACCAGGATTTTGAGTTAATCGTCACTGCCAGGTATTTTATTCTGCTGCCTTACTCGATGGCCTGTTTCAGCAGCTCTATCCTTTCCCTCGTCGTTCTTCACGTTCTGCGTTTCGAAAGCCAGGCCGCCGCGGTCTTTATAGCCGCCACACTAATCCCCCTCACCAGCGATACCATCTAACCTTAACTCGGTTCATCAGCAGTCTCTCCAGTACCTCTCCTTCTGCGTCGAGCAGGCAGATCGAACGTCATTTTTGCTCTTCTTAGGGATAAGAACCAGCTTCGCCTTTTTGAAGGTGACTGGTATGACTCCCTAGGCACGGGTTAAAAATCTCGCCGAAATCCGTGACCTTGAGGGCTTCGCCCGGATTTCCTCCTTACCGCCCTACGCACCAGCAGTGCATGAACAGCAGCCAACACCTTATCTTCACCAAAGTACCCCTCCTGCGTGGGTGTGGACATTCAGGGGCTAGGGAACTCCTATTTTCTCTGCCTTGGAAACAGG
>CAXAKX010000843.1:0-69264 GCA_963969525.1 Ontholestes murinus
GATAGGACATTGTGAGACGATGTGTGGGGAGCCGGCAGGGGTTGGGGAGTATCAACACATGGATGAAGTGGAGTTGTTTACGGAGGGAGAGGTAGAAAGGGCCTTTGAGGAAGTCAAAAGAGGCAAGGCACCGGGACTGGATGGGCTGAAGGCCGAAATGTGGAAGTTAGTGGGGGAAGAAGGAAGAAGACGGTTCGGGGCCTTGTTAAACAGGATGTGGAGAGGCGAGTCGGAATTGCCGGAGTCATGGCGAGTAGGGGTAATGTGCCCGGTACATAAAAGTGGAAGCAAAAAGGACATTGGAAACTATAGGGGAATAACAATTATGTGTACCGGGTACAAGATAGCTATGACGGTAGTGAAGAACCGGCTAGAAGAAGAGGTGGAGGAAAAGGGTATACTGCCGGAAACTCAGGGCGGGTTTAGGAAGGGGAGGGGAACTCGAGATCAAATCTTTACGCTTGCACGAGTGGTTGAGAGAATGTTAGAGAGAAAAAAGAGTGTGTATGCGGTGTTTGTTGACTTGAAAGCGGCGTATGACTCTGTACCAAGAGAAAAGTTGGTGGAGTGTCTAAAGAGGAGAGGTGTGAGTAGTGTAACAGTAGAATGGGTGAGAAGGGTGTATGAAGAGATATGGATGAGAGCGAAAGTAGGGCAAAATGTGTCAGACAAGGTTAGGATGTGGAAGGGAGTAAGACAAGGATGCCCGCTCAGCCCTTTGTTATTTAATATATATATAAGTGAACTCGAGGAGGTACTGAGAAAAGGGCAGGCGGGCGGAGTAGTAATTGGAAGAATGAAAGTATGGATGTTGGCGTATGCGGATGATGTAGTGTTACTGGCTAGAGAATGGGGGGAAATGAAAGATATGTTAGAAAGAGTTGAGAGGTATATGGATAAAAGGGGCTTGTGCGTGAATGTGAAGAAAACAAAATGGATGAAGTTTAGAAATAGAGGAAGAGAGGGGAGAATGGAAGAGTTGAAATGGAAGGGAGAGGTGATTGAGAGAGTGAAAGAATTTAAATATCTGGGTTTTGTGTTTACGAGTGGTGGGGGATACGGGGAGCACGTCAAGTACTTGCAACAAAAAGCAAGAAAGGCATGGTGTGTGGCAAAAGAGAAGTGGGGAAACATGATGGAAGGAAACTTCCTGATGACGTGCAAACTGTGGGATGCGTGTGTGAAGCCGATATTGATGTATGGTGTGGAAACGTGGGGAGTGAAAGAGTATGAATGCATTGAGAGAGAACAGGCGACGTTCCTGAAGCAGCTTCTGGGAGTGGAGAGATCAACTCCTATGTATATTTTGCTTCAGGAATCAAACAGGTCTAGTATGCATGTAGGGACAATGGAAAGAGTGACTAGGTATGAGATGAATGTGAGTACGTGGAATAGTGAAAGGTTAGTGAAAGAGGTATGGAAAACTTGTGTGGGGGTATGAGAGAGTAAATGGAGATTGGAAAGGAAAATGATGTATGAAAGAGCGGGTGTGGCGGAAACGGTAGTGAATGAATGGCTGGAACAGGGTGTGAATGTGGCGGCGTGGATGAGAGAAAAATGGCTGGAAGTGGAAGCGCAAGAGCGGCAAGAATGTATTGTAAGGAGTGGGTATAACCCAATGTATGGAAAATGGCAAGTGTATGGAAGGGTGCCTGAGTATCTATTAAAGACGGAATGGGACAGGTCTAAGAAAGTTACTCTGGCAAGGGCTAGATGTGGATCGGAGGAGAGAGGAAGGAAGGTATGGATGGGGGAATGGTATGGCAGGTGTGTGTTTTGCGAGAGTGGAGAGGACACATGGAGTCATTTAGGCCAAGAGTGCAAGGAGGTGCGTGAAGAGTGGATAGGGGGAATGAAAAGAATAGGTGAATGGATGAGAGAGGATGGGGCAGGCATAGAGATTGTGATAAGAATGGGACGAGAAAAAGAAAGAAGAAGAAGTGGGGCTGAAGCAGGCGGCTGAGAAAATCGGCAGAAAAAAAAGAAAACGAAGAAGAAGAAAACAAATTGTAATAATAATAATATAGTAATTATATGAAATATGTAAATATGGGGTGTATGCCAATAAAGGCCTTTTTTTTTTTTTTTTTTAGATGTTGTTTTGATTTATTTTATTAATTGATATTATTTAGTTTTTATTCAATTGAGTAAGTTTATTTACTTATTAATGAGTGAATAATGAGTATACTATATTCATATTTTATTTTTTTGTGCAAAAACCGTACAAGAAATCAAAAACTAGTAAGAGTCATAAAAGTTTTTAAATCTAATGCCCTTTCAAGTAATTTTTTTTAGATTTTATTGGATGCACCAATAAAAGAATATATTTGTTTTTAAGTGGCGGTTCTACTGTTTTTTATACTTCCTGTCAATCACTAATGGCCACAATAACAGAAATGATGTATGATATTATGGTACTTATTAATAATAAATTTCATTCAAATCAAGTAAAGCATTCAATTGTTATAAACAAAAGAAATAAAAAAAATTGAAACTTTGAAGCCAAATTCCGGCTTAACCGTAAATTTTTGGATATAGATAAGTTGCGTTGAATCGTCATATTTTGACCCCAGGAATCTATGGTCCAGCCATTTCCCCGCATTAACGGGACACCCTGTATATATCTATGTGGTTGTAACTTAAAAGGCAATGAAAATTGAGAAGCATATGACAATTCACAGAGCATGTTGGACATACCTAATACTTTAAATTATATAAATACCTAAGAAATTAATAAGATTGGCGCACAGTAATTAAGTTAAAACAGAGTCATAATAGTTTGAACATTCTTGAATTTTTTGCAACTACGAATAATAAAACCCAACATGTTAAAAAAATATTGAACTGTATTTGATTTGATTTATTTATACGGATACACCTTTAACATAAAAATATAATAGAAAAATAATAATATTCCATAATATGTTTGACAACATAAACTTAAAATAACAAAAAACATTTAACAGAAAGTAATACATAAAAAGAACATGAAAATATGAAGCTTGACTCGATATTCAGTTCTAAATAATGTCGACAGGTTAATTAGTTGAGTCATTAATAGCATGTTACTCCTACGTTGTATTAATAGTACAAGAATTAATAAAATAATATTGATAAAATTAAAATAATACAAAATAACTAAAATGTTATATATACACAGCCTAATATCACTTGAAATGGTGTATAATATCACAATATAGTATCACAGAAAATATAACTAAAATTGTATATAACGATGTTCACATGTGTATGGACAAACAAATAATAAAATAATAAAAACAAATATATAATTAAAATTAAATTATAAATAAAGAATAGTTAAAACTTATTAAAACAATAAATCACAAATATATAAAACTGATTAAACAATAAATACAAATTAATAAAACTAATTAAAACTATAAATAAATCACAAATATATAAAACTGATTAAACAATAATAAATATATTATTATATATTAATGATTGTGGACAAGTCAATGCGCTTCAAATATAATTTATACTGAGAGAATGATGGCTGAAATAGCTTAAAATTAATATTATTATTTAATTGATTACACAAACGCATCATTCTGCAAAGTGGGTTAAACGCACCATAGTTAGTGGTGTGTAAACGTGTCCGAAAGAGAAGTTTAGCTCTAGATGGACCTCTGCGCGGTATATAAAAATCTAATGCATTAACTAAGTTTATGCAATCAATTAGATTATTAATCACTTTGTAAATTAAACATAAGTCGCTAAAGATTCTTCTGTTCTCCAACGACTCTAGACCCAAAGAAATCAACATTGCACTGTGGCTGAAATGGTATCTACTAAACCCAAGTCTTCTAGAGGCCAAGAGCAAGAATCTTCCCTGTACCCTTTCCAGCTCATTTGCAAGTGTACGTGCATAAGGTGACCAAACACTAGATGCGTATTCTAAATGAGGCCTAACCAAGGAGACATACAACAAACGGACAGTACTCACACTGAAGTCTTTAGAGAATCGACCTACAAATCCAAGAATCTGCAATGCTTTGTTGCATATCACCTTAATATGACCATTAAAATTTAATTTAAAATTAAAGGTTACACCCAAATCTTTAATATCATTCACGCAGTTAAGTGAGTAATTGCATATACTATAATTATATTCAATCGTATGGTCGCGATGAAATGATATAAAACAACATTTCTTTAGATTAAAAAATAGATTATTATTTGCACACCATTCAGTTAACCTATTCAGATCGCTTTGCAGTCTTTCTTGGTCAGTAATAGTTTTTATTCGTGCAAATATCTTTAAGTCGTCAGCGAACAGAAGAAATCTACTATGTTCCAAACGTTGTCCAATATCATTAATAAACAATAAAAATAAAATTGGTCCGCAGTGTGAGCCCTGAGGGACACCCGATATAACTTCGATGTCTGAAGAACAAACATTACCAATTTTAAACCTTTGGGATCTACCAGTTAAGTAACTACCTAACCAATCAATTAATCTACCATTAAATCCAATGGATTTTAATTTTGCCAATAAAATTCGGTGATCAACTCGGTCAAAGGCCTTGGAAAAATCAGTATATATAGCATCAACTTGGTATCCATTTTCCAAGGCCTCAGATAAATATGTATGGTATGAGAGAAGATTGCTGGTAGTAGACCTACCTTTTAGAAATCCATGTTGTTCGTTGGCAATAAAGTTTTTATAATTCCACATAAGTTGCTCTGAAACCAATAAATCTAAAAGTTTTGGTAATGTAGATTGTAATGACACACCTCTATAATTTTCAATATTCTCCCTTTGGCCACTTTTAAAAATTGGTGTTATAAAGCTACTCTTCCAGCAAATCAGGAATATTCCTGACGTCAGTGACAAATTAAATAAATCATTTATCGGTTTAGCGAGTGAAAATTTACATTTTTTTCAAAAAATAAGCTGAACTATCATCAGGACCCACACTAGCGGTATCTTGCAAGTTTGATATCGCATTAAAAACATCAGTAAGAGTAACATTTACTTTACTTAACTCAACTGACCGCTGAAATTTAAATTGAGGCACGTTATTAAAATTTCCTCCTGAGTAACAATTAGAAAAATGCTCAGCAAATAATTCTGCAACTTCGGGCATTGAATCAGCCGACTTATCGCTCAAACGTAAATGTTTAGGAAAACCATTTGATTTTCGACAGTGGTTAACATATTTCCAGAAATAATTTGCATTGCCCTGTATATTGGATTCAATTTTCTGAATGTAGGATATATAGAGGTCATTATTGAGTCGTTCGCATGTAGATCGTTTATCATAATCCAAAAGTGACCTCGATCTTTTATATGCAGCATGAGCATTTTTCTTTTGTTTTGTTAGTTTAATTAACTCAGAATTGAACCATTTGGGATACGTAGAATCTTTTAACAATTTTAACGGCACAAACATATTAAAAGCATTATAAATGATATTGTTAAAATTACTTACAACTCTATCGATATATTGTTTTCACTGAATACTTGGTCCCAGTCAACAGAACAAAAATAATTATTAATAGCAGAATAATCTGCAGATTGAAAATCATGAACCCAGACCTCAGGTAAAGCAATATAATCCAAATTCTGAGTGTTGGTTTCGGTTATATATGGACAGTGGTGACAATCAGATCGATATAATTTATCGAGAGCTATACTAATATTTATATTTAGGATATTTGAAAAAGTCCAAATACCGACCTCTGTCATTAGCAATTTTGTTAATTTGATTTATTCCATAATATTCTAATACATTTGCTAATATATGAGCTGGATAAGATTGATTATTATCTGCCAAAACAGCTTTGCCCTTATTTCTCCAAATTGCGTTTGGTAGATTGTAATCACCCCAAAATATAAAACTATGATTACTAAAATTATTACAAATTTCATTTCTGAACTTGTGAGTCGTTTACTTGAAATTCTACGTCGGACAGCAATAAGTACAGCGCCGCCTTTAGATTTATTACTATTTACCTGAGATCTATCAACTCTATTTACTATGAAATCACTGAGGCCAAGTTCAGAATCAGAAACGGATTTATCAAGCCAAGTTTCCACTAATACAATTACATCATAAACCGAACAATTAACTTTTAAAATAAATTCATGGAGTTTTGATCTCAAGCCGCCTAAGTTTTGAAAATATATCTTCAGTTTTTTTTCTTCTCGGGCACTGACATAATCTGGGGATTCCCATTACATACTTTTTAGTCAAGTTAGACTCTCCTTTGCCCTTTCGACGATCCAGATCTTCCCGAAGATTTTTCAAGTGATCCCGCTGCATTTTTGTTAGGTCATTATTAAATTTAATGTACCTGTATCCACAGCCCGACAGAGTCTTAATAATTCTACCGCGGACTTTTGTTCTGCAAATATTAATTTAATAGGACGCGGTTTGTTACCTTGTATTATTATTTAAATGTGGCGCAAAAGTTAGTCGTTAATCAAATACCACTCCACATCAGTTATTTTTACTACCCTATTAATAGTTATACCATTTATTGTGTAATTAAACATTACCGGACTTACCTTACGATTAAAGGATAATATATTACATTTCTTAATATTAATCTAAAGGCCATGTTGTCGACACCATAAATGTAATATTATTTTGTAGATGAATACAATCATACAATAAATATACTATTTTATAAAGTTTATTGTCATCTGCATACATTAAAAACTCACAACCAAGAACTTTTTTAAGATTATTAATAAATATAGTAAACAATAAGGGCCCAAGGTTGACCCCTTGGGGCACACCACTTGTAAGATACGATGAAGATTGACAGCCACCAACTTTAACGGTTTGTTGTCGATTAAATAAATACGACTTTACGAAAATTATTACATTGCCATTCATGTTATATTTATTTAAGTAATCTATAATAATATTATAAGGCCTGCAATCAGATGCTTTCGATATGACGATACATAAATTTTGTTTTTCTAATCTAATTCGGAAGCTATTTTATGTGTTTTATTATTTAAATTGGTTGTAGTGCTCCTCTTTTTAATAAAACCATGCTGATTAGCGAATATATCATGCAATACCTGACCATAAATTTCATCAGAGAGAATACTCTCAAACACTTTAGAGAAGTTACTAAGATGTGAAATTGGCCTATAATTTGAGATATTAGACTTATTTTCCGATTTAGAACCAGGAACAACTCGAACATTCTTCTAACAATTAGAAAGTACACAATACAATCGCACAATCTTTTATTAAAAATGCAGGCATTTGGTTCATCCCCATTGTTAGATGAGTCTTAACCGCTTCATTCTTTTCAATACCAATACTTGGAGATGTAATAGTCACCCATATGTTCATATTCTTGATCCATTGTTTGATTTTTGTTTAATAGTTTTAAAAATCATACATTTTAGAACCATTATCTAACTCATTAGGTAATGGCGATTTAAAACTAGCATTATAGTTATATTTAGTTACTACTAACTAAAAAAAATTATACCAGGAATTTGTTATGTTTATGTTATTAAAATTAGGTTGAAACTAATTAGAATAATGTTTTTTATCTTTAAGAAAATTAATAAGACACATATAATAAACTTCAACAACGACATAAATAATATTTAATCGGGCCTAAAAATACCATCCTCTAAAATAAACGTCCCTGCATAATCCTGAATACACTGCATCGTGATCTCGGACAATACAAACGTGTCATTAAAGCTAATCCGGTGGGCAGTAAATTAAGTCGTCTTTATTTTATCCGCCATTATTTCAGCGATTTTTCACCTGCGACGTTGTCGTGTCGCCATAATTTTCCTCGCGGAAAAGGGTGCCGTCTCTGTCCCTCATTTGTTCGACCAGTGGGAAATGAAACGTCGCCTCGCAGCTGTATGCTGCATAGTATACCTAGAAGTTATTAAAATAAATCATAGATAATATTAGTGTCACTGTTAAGATTAAACACCTCTGCCGGCGGTTACTTATGCACTTAAGTACCACCAAATGAGCTCTCTCGCCGTACTTTATTTACAGTACTCACTTATTATTTGCACGTTATTGATGGCTTGTGGTAACGCTTTATTGGCCACGTCGGGAAAGAGGCACGTCCTTGATTTTTACACATTTATGCGACTATGGAATAAAGCGTTGTGTAAAGTTTTAAGTCAAAATCAAAGCGCCTTCTGGGTGGGTAACAGATGTCATTGTAATAACAATATAAATATAATTACATATGCGTTGAAACATGTATTATAGAGTGTTTAGTTTCTTAATAATGGTTATTAACTTAAAATCGATCAATACATCAAGAATTCCAAAGCTGTCTACACATTCTAAGGAGAGTCTAATATTCGATAATAAAAATAAATTATATTACGTTTTTTACTTGATGTATAAATATATGCCTTTAAATTACGTATAATATGCAAAAATATGGAGATAAATATATCATTTTTATGAATTACAAAGTCGTCACTAATGTTACTATGATGAACTTTAATATAGTCTCTGTAAATTGGGTATTTAGAACGCATTATAATAAATCAATAATGAAGAAGAAGAGGTACTAGATATGATATTTAAAGGACACCATTTGTAGATACATATTCTAAATCCGATAATTATGTATTTACAAACGGTGTTCCTCAAGGATCACGTCTAAAACCTCTTGAATGACTTTTTCATTTATAACTTGATGAAACATTTTAAACTATTATTGATTAAGGTTTAAATTAAACAACACATGGTTTGTTTTACAGTTGTTTTTGACAGCATACATAAGTTAAATACAAAGATAGAAGATGCAAAATATTATAGTCAAAACTAAAATCCGACGATTTCGTTATACGTATGCTTTGAGATATTCTATCAAAAGCTTAAATAAAATTAGGTATAGATTTACTTTCTAAGAAACCATATTGAGAAATTAATATAATTGATTTTTTATATTAATAAACAACAATAACTATATTTGAATAATGTTATTATTATTATTTTTTTAACTGAATTAAAGACTTATATTCGAAGCTAACACACAAAATTCAACCTAATTGGTGATTATTTCAAAAAAGAATCATCGCAGAAAAATATTATAAGTATTATTTACGCTGCTCTTGTGGAGGGCAGACAGCTTCTACTTAAAGAAAGATCTGTAAGTAATATCAATGGAACTTTAAAGTTAAAACAGTGATAACAAAAATTAAAAATAAAGTACCATACAAACAACGACCTTAGCTTTTTAAGCAAATAAAACGAAAAGAATAATAAAGGAATTCAACAAAAAACGTCGAATAAAAAGGTGGAGAAATAGATAATTATCAAAGAGATTAACAATGTCAGAAGAAATAAAAAAAACCAAAAGTACAAATAATGTAAACTAAAATAATAGACAAATTAAATATTAAAATTTGTAGTGCAGTTATAAATGTAAAAACTCCAGTTAACAGTTAAAACAACTACTCCCATCGGCAATGGATTAATTTTATTTGGAATTGATTCATTCTCGCAGCGGCCTTTCAACAGAAAGGACGCGCGTAATTTATGACATAGGTGCACTCATGAGCTGTGATAGAGCGAAACACGTGTCTGCAGATTGTCATTGCATAACACTTTTCGAGAGGCGGTTAAAAAAAAATGATAACACCACAAAATTGTTACATCGTGCTGAATATCAGTTCAGACATGTAACGACAGTTAACAGTTATATCATTCAATGCCTGGCGTTGCTGTAGTACGGGGAGTAGTTGTTTTAACTGTTAACTGGAGTTTTTCCATTTATTGTAAAACACAGTGCAGAAACGCTCATGGGCATCATATTTGTCTTTTTATTAATTTTCATCATTAAAATAATAGATTTTAGGCTTTATAAATATCTGCTAACAAAGCAAAGAATAGAATATAAGTTGCAAACATGTGCTAATATAAAGATAGATAACGAAGAAATATCTATTGATAAAGTATTAGTTTATTCGCCAATAATAAGAAAATCCAGATCCTCAGAATATTGACACAGAATTACTAAATAATGGAATTTTAATACTATTACAATTCCTTACTTCTTTATTTGGAATTGAAACAAAAAAGGGTTGCGGAAGAGTAGAAGATGCAATATATAATATTTATGCATAAAAGTGTATTGTAAAAATTATAAGCAGAAAATAGTTTAGTTTTACAAAAAAATGTGATGTACTGCAGCGCATAAAAGATTCTGCAATATTCGAGGGTTTGGTCACCAATCCTATCATTGAAAAATCTGTGAAGAAGTTTGATGATAGCGATAGGATATTGGAAAATCAAAAACAAGTTGACCAAGATTATGAAGAATAGCAGAGAACATGGATAGTGTCAACCAGTTTGTTTGTGACGATTCAAAATTTATAAGCGGAAGCGCGCAAGCGTTTTAATGTGCATGGTTCGTAATTACATTATTATTATGCACAATTGGTACCAGAATTAGAAGTCCAAGATGGCAGTTAAGCTAAAATTCTCCTGGTAAATTTATCTCTAGGAAAGGTGATACAAATTGGTCTCCACGCAGTCGTGATTCAACCTTTTTTTTTCTTATAGGGTTATACCAAGTTTAAAGTTTACGCCAAAGGACCACCTCTTCTGGCGCCTTTGAAAGAAAATTTCCATCACGAAACAGCAACTATTACAGAGTCTATCTGCTTAAAAAAATTTAGTGTTCGAATTATTTTCAATAAATAAATTCCAAAATTGTATAGATTAATAAATAATAAACACAGTTTGGATATATTGTTTTTAATTGGTTCACTAAATATAAACTGTCATTAAGGACACCCTGTATTATCAGAGAACCAAAGATTTGATCGAAGTAGTATATAATAGCGTTTTTGCATAATTACCGAAGAAAGATTCAAAGGGAATTCTGTAACGCATTTAACGTTTATAGTGCACAAAAGGCATACATGAAAAAATGTAATATTAATCACACTCCTGTACGAGCTGCTCAAAATCTGTAGGTAAAAAACGGGTGTCCAACAATTATTGCAGTCCCGGGTGGCGTTGGAATCAAAAACGTAGGTCAATTCTTTCATGTGCCAAATAAATGAACTGACATTTTAATTGTCAAACATAACTTAAAAGTGCATTAAAAATGTCAGTTCATTTATTTGCAACATGTCAGAATCGACCTACGTTTTTTATTCCAACGCCACCCGGGACTGCAATAATTGTTGGACACCCGTTACAAAATACTATATAACAATTGGTCGGATAATTTTTTGATGAGGGACTACGATAGTAAAGTATATATAGCTCGGAATAAACTTTAATGAAGAAAAAAGCAATATCTAAAGTAAATAAACAAAATCAATTAAATTTATAAATAATACGCATAAATAAGTAAAGAAAAACAGAATTTTCAACGATTAAGAACCTTGGGGTAAAATTGACCTATTAAAGCAAGAACTAGAAGCCACAGACATGGGAAACCCCTTTGGTAATATTGGGTAATTACAGAAAAAGCGATTTTGATATTATAGCTTGAAACGACGCATGGGAATACAAAAAAAAATAATTATGCTAGAAGGCCATAAGAATAGAAAATCTTGGATGGAAGGCGATAGTTTGCATGAGACCTAAAGGGATTGTACTAGTTATCCAAATCATTACTTTGTTTATGACACTTTCTATCTGACAAATACCTTTAGCCTAAACTCCTCTAACAAATATCAGTTTCGACTCTTTTTAGATAAACCTTATATAAATAACAAATAAAACTTATAAACAAATTTATAGATATTCTAGTCAAATTCGCGTATTTTTATAATGTATTCCATAGAATAATAAGCCATTATTAATTATTGTAATTGTTCCGAGCAATTTACTGAATGCACGTTTATGACTACATTTGTTAAAAAATATCAGCAGTCAGTGGGGTGTTGATGAAGTGGGATCGCATATCAGTAATTGCGAATTAATTGAGAAATTTATTACAAATAACAGCAAAGTTTGGTGTTGATGAAGTGGGATCGCATATCAGTAATTGCGAATTAATTGAGAAATTTATTACAAATAACAGCAAAGTTTGGTTTAACTAATCAGCAAAACTAATATTATCTAAAGGCTTCTCAGAAATTTGAGGAAATCTTTGATATTAGGATGAGAATTCATTCAATTGTGATGATTCTATTGGACTTCAAATTTTAGTGAAAACATAAAATGAATGCAGAAGTAAATTAAAAACCTAATTCATATAAAAGATGCTTACTGTAAGCTATTGATAATGAGTGCTTTGCACTCGAAATGTATACATATAGCGAATAAAAAATATTGGTAGTGTTACCATTATTTCCTGTGTAATTATCAAATAAAAGTAATAATTAGAAAAACCAACTGAAAGCTAAAACAACAAAAATAAAAAAATAATAAAACGTCAGTCAATTTGACATTTAATTCACAGATTGGGGAAAAAATGCCTCAATCTAGGGTAAAAATAAAGTTAAATATGGATCGTTTATTCATTCTGGTGCGTTCCTGTTCGGTAATAGTGTTGGCAGAAGTATTTACTCCTTCAGGGTACGAGTGGAAGATCATCTAGGATGAACTATGTCCAATTTTTGTGCAGTCTAAATATATTAGGTTTTTTTTGTTAGCACTGAACTTAAATAGTTGAATAAATAAATAAATAAATAAACTATTCTTAGTACTAAAACATCGTAAGGTATGTAAATTTTTGTTTTGTCATCGCTTCCCAATCACGTCATGGAACTGATATGACTTTCGGCAGACACGTTTTTCGCTGTATTACAGCTCATCAGGGCAGCTATGTCATAACTTTGATGTTCGTTTTTCAAGGCGCGTTCAGAAAACGATATCACCACAGATGAAAACCCTTAATTGGCATTTAAAAGTGTAAATTAAATATTGATTTACAGGTGTAGTATTATGAAAGGAACAGTAATAGTTAGAATTAATGATTTTGAGTGTTTCTGCACCGTAGTTTTATATCATTATAATGTAAAAACTACAGAAACCAACTAACAGTTAAAACAAACTACTCTTCCTACTAAAGCACCGCCAGGTATTGAATTACATAATATTAAGCACACCAAATTTTAAATTTAATAATCTAGTACGTACCAAATACTTTCTGAAGTAACAAAAACTTATTTTGATATGCAACAACAACATAAATATTCCTTTTTCTACTCCCATAGTAGTAAGTAGGCAATAACGCAATCGTTTGTTGATTAGTAACCATGGCATTATGAAACATGCACGTAATGAAGAAATAACTAGCACGTAATATATTACATAACCATTATTATTACAAAACTCCAATCAAGTAGCCTAGACAAATGAATTTGACATTTATCGTTGTTGAATACACATAACTTTGACGTTATTTTGGTTTAATTATTATTAATAATTCAATTATTCATTCTCCCGGAAAAATCCAAAGCGCGTTACGAAGTGGTTTACGGTAAATTCATGGATTGGCGTATGAATAATAGTGTTCAGTCGTTTTCGGAAAATGTGTTATTAGCCTATTTTGGGGAAATAAATAAGAAATACAAACCTTCATCTCTTTAGGCCATGTATTCGATGACGTGAAGTGTTTTAATAGTGAAACATAACCTCAATATTGCAAAGTATTCCAAATTATAATGAATGGGAGTAGAAAAAGTATAGTACACAACTCGAGTTGTAAGTCACTTACGTACTCGTGGAATTACTGCACTCGCCTAACGGCTCGTGCGCAACTTTTTCCACTCGTACGTAATATATGACTTACAACTCTCGTTATAATAATAATAATAATAATAATAATACTTTATTGACGGGAAACCCCATTTACATAAAATATAATATAAATAGTAATTAATACTAATATAACATAACTTAATAATTACTTAATAATTAAAGAAAAAGAGAATAATATATATACATACACATACATACATACACATATACATATATACATACATATGCATACACAAAAAAAAAAAAAAATATATTAAAAAAAAAAAAGAAATAAAAGAAATATAAAATGAAAATTGTAGTTAACAAAAATTAAAACTAAGAATAAGAAGAATTCAACTATAAACCGAACAGAAAGTGTATTTTGTCATTCAGGTTATAACACTAATAAATTGTAGTAGTAATCTCTTAAATGTATCCAGTGATCCAGCCGATAAATCAAACCAGTTGTATTGGGAGTAGTTATTGGCACATCTCGTCATTCTCGTAATGGCGTTGTTGTGGCCAAAGCTAGTGTTGTGGGTTTTTATCCTAAATAGAGGGGTTCTTCTGAGCTTCCGGGAGGAGTTAGATATGTAAAAGTCTATCTGAGCTAGTAAATCTGGACAATCGCTGATGCCATTAACTATCCTATATAGGGTACATAACTCGGCGATGGTTCTTCTAGCACTTAGAGAGTGCATTTTTAGTTTGCATTTTATATTTGAGTATAACCCAATCGTATGCCGCTGACCTAGCTTCCATTCTACAGCACGGAAAAACTTATTTTGAATTTGTTCTAATCTATTTGTATCAACTTGAAATTGAGGTGACCAAATTGGAGAAGCGTACTCAAGATGGCATCGAACAAAGGAACAATATAGAACTTTTAAGCACTCCCAGGATAGGTCTCTAGCTGTTAATGATACAAAGCCCCACATTCTCCTTGCCTTGTCACAGATGAATGATATATGATTTTTAAAATTTAATTTTTGATCAAATAGTACGCCTAAATCTTTTATGACACTAACCTTATTTAATTCCACCCCATTGATATCGTAAACAAAATCATTAACGACTCTACCTTTGCAAAACGTTATTGAATTGCACTTGGTTATATTCAAAAATAGCAGGTTTGTTTGGCACCAATTGCTTACATTTATCAAATCATTCTGTAACTCTATACAATCATTAGGAGTACTAATTGTTTTGAATAACTTTAAGTCGTCGGCATAAAGTAAAAAGTTAGAATGTTTAATTATATTTTGTATATCATTTACAAATAGTACAAATAATAGAGGACCACAATGAGAGCCCTGCGGGACACCCGAACTCACATTAAAATAATCAGATTCATAATTATTTATTTGGACACTAAGTCGGCGATCAGATAGGAAAGATTTTAACCAAGACATAGTAACATCATTAAATCCCAAAGATTTCAGTTTATTTAACAAAATTTTATGATTTACCCGGTCGAACGCTTTTGAGAAGTCAGTATATAAGGCATCCACCTGACAACCGTTCTCCAAAGCAATTGACAGAAATTGCTTGTAGACGAGTAGATTTGTGGTAGTAGATCGCCCCGCTACAAAACCATGCTGATTAAATGAAATTATTTGGCGAGACATCCATATCAACTGCTTTGCAACGAGATTATCCAAAAGCTTGGGTATCACTGACTGGATACACACACCTCTATAATTTTCAACCATGTTTCGAGCACCAGATTTAAAAATTGGTTTAACAAAGCTATCCTTCCATTTTGAAGGAAATTTTCCTGATATTAATGATTTACGGAATATGCCATGAATCGGATTGCTCAGAGTACAAACACAGTTTTTTAGAAAAACACTTGGAATCCCATCTGGACCTGAAGAGAAACTGTCACCGAGACTCATTATACCGTCGAACACTTGCTCTAAACTTACATCTATCATTGAGTCATTAATTTGCGAGTTGTTGTCGTAGGTGTGTGATATGGTGTGAGAATCGTCCTTGACAAAAACGGAGGAAAAAAAATCAGAGAAAGCATTGGCAATATCTTTCCCGTCGGACGCGGTCTTATTTTTGAAATGCATTTCTTTAGGGATTCCGTCCTCATTTTTCAGATCACGAACATATTTAAAGAAAGAACGTGGATTGGTTTTAATGTTGGATTGAACATTATTAATGTGAGTGTTATATAGGTCTTCTGACAATGACGAACAAGCTGAACGAAGGTCCGTGAAAGCCGAATAGTCAAGTACAGAGCCACTTTTCTTATATTTTTTATGAGCAATTTTCTTTTTCAAGATAAGTTCACGTAATTCCTTAGAAACCCACTTTGGATAATTTGAGTGACGGGATTTTATATACTTAAATGGAATAAATGAGTCAATACCATTATGAATTATTTCATAAAATGATTCAACAATTACATCAACATTATCATTTTTTAACAAATCATTCCAATTTACTGCAGCAAAATAATTGTTAAGAGCATGCCAATCGGCTAAATTATATAGATACACTTTTTTATTGGTTTCTAAATTATGTAGTGGAGTTTCTATAGGAAAATTTAAACAGTAGGCATAATGATGACAACTTGTAGCTAGCAAATTGTCGACAGATATATCAACATTGACATTAAGTAAGTTTGTGAAAAACAGATCTAAAAATACTCCTCTTGCATTGGGTAAAATATTAATTTGATTGAAATTAACGATAGAGTATGAGCTAATGATTGACTCCACTTTTTGGTCATATGAGTATGTGGAGTTATGAGCAAGACCATGCATATTCCATTCAAGGGACGGAAGGTTATAGTCTCCACAAATTAAAAACTTTGACGAATTATTTGACTGAAATAAGGATTCTACAGCATTACCATGCATTTCGTATATACCTGGAGGAGATCCAGGAGGAATGTATAAACCACCAATAACGTAATTCAAATTATTAATTTTCACTGAGACAAAAATGTGTTCAATCGTGTTGTTAAAGAGAATTAAGGATGATCTGAATGTGCGCTTAATCGCGATTAATATGCCACCACCTCTTATATCGCCATGCACAGTACGATTAGTTCTATATATATTGTAGCCCTTCAACTGTAATTGGCTATTAAGAATTTCATCATAAAACCACGTTTCCGTAATAATTATAATATCAAAACTATTCCTATTAACACCCAACATCAATTCCTTAATTTTTGTACGTGCCCCACCCACATTTTGATAATATAATGTTAGTTTTTTGTAGTTGAAGAATTTGAGAACCCTGAATTTTCTATAATAAATGGGATGTCTTTTTTAAATTTAATACCTAAATTGGATTCTCCATTCGATTTCCTTCTGACGAGCTCACTTTTAATTTTTTTAAAATAACTAATTTGCTTCACTGTACGGTCCGCTCGAAATTGATGGCAACGAACACTATCCAGAGCATTGCTCTTAAGAGCTTCTTTTGCATCGGATTCCTTACGAAAAACTATTTTCAGAGGCCTAGGTTTAGAACCAGACTTGTACCTACCCAGTCTTAAAACTTTATGCGGTCGAATATCCAATCCACGAGTCGTCAGAATATTTTGTGTAAAATCTGTATCGTCTTTAATTTTATTTTCCACGACAGTCGCCGATGATTCTGGTATATCATATAGAAGTACATTACATAATCGTTTTTGTCTATCCTCCATTTCCATAATTATATTTTCAAGAAAATCTTCATTCGCATTTAAATTTAAATTTTCATTCACTCCTAGACTAGACGCAGCCACGGAATTCTCAAGATGTTCAATACGCGATTCTAGTTTGTCAATGCGTAACGCTATTGTGTTCATTATTTCGTCTTTAAATGCCTTGAATTGATCAGAAAGGACTTTATTTAGGGTTTCAAGACTAACCATATCTCCAGTAGTAACAGGGTTAGAACTAATACATTTCTGGCAAACCCAGCTTGTTTTAAAATTACTTATAAAATTGAATTCAATATCTTTAAGGCCAGAACAACGAATATGTATTGATTTTTTACAAGCTCCGTTGCATTTAATATAAGGCGTATTAGGAGTGATTCCTTGAAAACAAACGCCACATTTATTCACCATAATGTAAATAAAATTTAAAATATGTCATAAACTGAACAATCAGAGTAATTAAAATAGGAGTAGAAACGAGGGATACACACTTCACACCAACGGGGTCTTTCGTGGTGACTAACAAATAAACACACAACGTAAAGCAGACCGCGGAAAGGTAGCACAAAATGAACAGTAGGGCAAGGGTAGGAAAAGATGTAATTAATTTAATCGGAACAATAAATGTAAATGATAAATGATACAAACGATCGCACTCAAAAATTTGAGGGGCGATGGCGTATCTTATCAAAAGTCGGATGGGAAAAAAAACAGTCGACCGACACTAAATTTGTGAGCATGTACTTACAATTAAACGGTATTTCCAAGAAAACTACTGGATCGATTTTGTTTAAATTTTCACAATGTAACACATGTCCTTATCAAAATAATCGAGTTAAAACTTGTGAAATTTAATTAACTATTACACTATTTATGTAATATACTATTAAAGCATTAATAGAAGCTATTTATATAATTTAAAGAATATCAGCCACATGAAACAAGAATTAATTTCTATATTTATTTAACTTCAAGTAAAATCAAGTAACTTTTAGTTACAACCTAGCCGGGAATATGTTATTTTCTTATATATAAAGATAAATGTGTTAAGTTAGAACATAGTTAGAAACCAATTAAATAATATAGATTTATTTAAGACTGAATCAATTTTTCTTTCGTTTTGGTTTGAGATTGGTTGTTTTTATTGTAGATAAGATGTTGGGTGAGGATTTTTTTTAAGAATGATATTTAAAAAACATAGCATTACATTTATCAGCATATCTTGCTTTAGGTCACAAACTATTCGCCGAATATCTTTTAATGCCTTATAACTGCATTCAAAATCTATAACTTACCTTACTTTAAGAGGTCATTGTGAAGGGTAAAAGATAAAAGGAAATTGGTCTATTTGAAGCAATATGATATTATAGCTAAAGAATCAATAATAAATAATGACTGGAGCTAGTTGTTGCAGAGTACGTACACATTCTTTATGGAGCTAATTTGGCTTATTCTTCACAAAAAGAGTATCCTTGTTGAATTTCAACATAGGGAAGTAATAATAACATAGCTATTATTATAAGGATGAAAACTAACATCATAAAGAAACTTCTTATGCAGATGAGAAGGTAAAGAACATATCATCCAATTATGATTTAGATATTGTAAAAGATGATCTATAGGTTAGAATGACTTACTAAACATACCGGACACTGGACTAGATATTGGTGATAAAAACTAAAGTATCAGGCTCTATAAAGAATCTGTCCTGTAGCATTAAAAATTTACAATAACGTTACCTTACTTTGAAAGGCTATTACTAAGGATAATTACTTAAGAAATAAATAAATAAATTTTATCATCTTTGCCTTTTTATTGAAGTTTAACAGATATAAGAAATAAACCATTTTTTCAAAAAAACTATAAAATATTTATTAAAGATCTCTGTTCTTATACGATTATTAGAGTGTCAACTAATGGTACACGCTAACTTTCTAATCTATAAGGAATATAATTTATTAATACATAGAAGGAAACGGTTATAAAATTGAATCTTCGATATACCCTTCTGAATTGTGATAACTGCAAATCATTTTGCAACTTTAATGTTGGAAATTGTATACATATAGTTTTCTAATTAAAATTTTGTAAGGTACGCAGCCAAGTACTTTATATAAATAAAAGAACGTTAATATTAAATAAGAACCTTTCTCGAAACAAATAATGGTGAAATCGAAAAACATATACCTTTTATTTTTGAATCCAAAATGGATTTTTTAGAAAATATTGTAGGATTCCAGATACTTAACAATTTAATTTTTCTGTATTTTACTGAAAATTGGTAGTTTACTAACAGGTCGAAATTAGATGAATTATATTGTATACATCACCTCGATCTAATACAGATATCACAGTTGCATCAAGGCATATTGATATTCTGATATAGATATTTTGATAAGAAAGATTGGTATCCTGATATACATATTTATTAATTTAGCATGTTTTTTATGCATTTGGAAAGTTCTGGATTTATTTCAAAGTTGGTCTTCAAAACATCAGATGTATTCATTATTTCAACTTTAGGTACTTCACGAAACATAAAATAAATATTTATTCTATTCACGCTACTACACACCAAAAAATAGAAAAGGAAGTAGTTTGATTCGGGGATTTTGTTTAGTATTTAATTATTGATTATTACCTATATACCTTTTTTGGGACAGTATGGTTGCGTATGAAACTATTATTTAGTTTAAGTAATCCTTATTTCATATTTGTACTAAATTTTAATAATAATTTCTTATTTTTGGAACTATAGTTCCCTCAGATATAAAATAAAGTTTTCTTTTTTTCAGCAATCTTTCAGTAAACCATCTTATTTTATCATTGCTTACCTTGTATAAGAATATATTAGATATCCCAACTGATTGCTCCAATTAAGTTATTTAACTTAATATTTCCCTTTATAGATATAGAGCGATATGATTTAGGTTTTAATATTAGAGGGTATAAACTGGTCTTAATTTTCCTAAGTAATTGTATATACATCTACCATCAATACCGATTCATTGATGGTAGATGTATTCCTTGTCGATATTTGTAAATAAATGATTTTCTAGACCATAGCTTTAAAAAAATCTTTGATGAGATTTTTTTTACTATAGTTAAAATTATATAATTTGATTTGACAAGACTATTTACTTGAATTATTTTAGAAGACTTTAAACAAATTATTGTAATTATCAGGTAACCAAATCCTTTTCAATCGATATATCTGAAATATTTAGAGGAATATATTAATTATGTTCTTCTCTAAAATCATTATACCGTTATATTAATAATAATAATAATAAGATTTTTCATAAATGATCAATTAGATTGAAAAAATTGCTTTTATTGATTTTAGTTTTGGATTCTCTTTTTGTAATATTTTAATTTCCAATTTATTATACTTGACAAAAAAAATAAGACTCATTATGCGGTTGTACAATTTTATCTAAAGAATTGAAATTTCACCTTTAAATAAATTATTTAGCATAATTGGAATTATCCCTTCAATATAATATGAAACCAAGAGAAATTAAATATAAATAACAAAATAATATTATTAATAATCTTGATTTGTGGATACCTGGAGAGTTTAAATCTCTTTATGAGGTCTAAAATAGATTGTAATTGGTATGTGGCTGTTGTTAACAATAAATGTTAAATGTTAAACCTGTAAATAGTAATAATAATAATAGGTTATGATCCTTGATAATATCTAAACACAATACATTTTACAGGATATGTTTCTTATACAGGGTGACTGACGAAAAACCTTTGGTGCTGTATCTCGCTTATTTTTTATCCGATTTTAATAAATAAAACATCAAATTAAACCATTTTTAAAAAACTTTAATAGGATCTGAACTGTTATTTTTTCTTGTACCCAGTTTTTGACAAAATACGATCAACATTTTTTTTAAATTGCACTGTATATATATTTTTTTTGATTCGCAAGGAGATTTTTTTTCTGAATATAAAATTGTAGACAGATTTATCCATACATCAAACTTAAGTCGAGAAATTGAGGATTAAAAAAATAAATAAAAAGTGAAGTATCCATTGTAAACAATATACAGACCCTATTTTAAATGTCAAAAGTGACAGTGACAGCCTTTGATACAATACTGCAACGATTTTTAATTATTTCATAATTAAAATGTTGCAATATTTCAAACACTGTACTAGAATTTTGTGCTTCTACAGAAATCGTTTTTCAGTTTTTGAAACACATTTATTATGAAATTATTAAAAATCATTGCAGTATTGTACCAATGACTGACACTGTCACTTTTGACATTTGGAATAGGCTCTGTATATTGTTTACTATGGGTATTTGATTTTTAATTTTTTTTAATCCTCAATTTCTCGACTTTGGTTTGATGAATGGATAAAATCGTTTACAAATTTAGATTCAGAAAAAAATCTCCTTGCGAATCAGTACAAAATATATATACCGTGCAATTTGAAAAAAAAAGTTGATCGTCTTTTGTCAAAAATTGGATGCAAGAAAAAATATCAGTACAGTTCATATTAAAGTCTTTTAAAAATTTGACGTTTTATTTATTCAAATCGGATCAAAAATAAGCGAGATACAGCACCAAAGGTTTTTCGTCAGTCACCCTGTATATAAAAAAAATTCAACTTAAAACCAGATGGAACAATACAAAGGAAATTCTATATTTCTTTGTTATATACATATAAAACTTTATATACGTTAAAAGTACTAGCATATTATTATAATGTTTCTGTAAGTTATTTACTAAGACTGAGTGTAGGCAGTTCAGTCAGACTTAACATGTTAGCGCTCTTTCATTAACATTTTCTTGAACACCAATTCTTACCTTTATAAAAAAAGCTTACAAAACATTTACAACTTCTAAAATATCTAATTTGTAAATAATTGATTTTGGCTGTAACATTTATCCGTAAACATATTTACATACATTCTTTTCGTTTAACGAATATCGTTTTACACAATGTTTCCCACTTGGGTGTTTAGAGTCCATTAGACCGTAAGGTTTTGTCGGTGCCATTTTTGGTTAGCGCGTTTTAGCAATTTGATTCGTGTCCGGTTGAACTATAAAAAATTATCATAACACGACACAAAACGGACATTTCCTGGTAACCTGAAACCAAATGTCAATTTGGATGAACACGATCCTAAATTCCGAGTGAATAGCAACGCTCACGCAGGTGATTCGTCGTATAATTAGATTGAGTAATATTTTTATATTTTTCGATTCACTAGCTTTTGCATTTAATTTAAATGCTTTTCCTGTCGTAGGACGAACTATTTGCATTAAATTGTTTTTAGTAATGAAAGCTATTCAATGAGATTTATTGCAGTTTATTTGTTTAAATTATACTAAATTAAAATATTCCTTTTAAATTGTGTCTTTTGAAAGATTTTAGCTTATATAATGGGTAATTAATAACATTGGAAAGCATTAATGAATGATTTGTATAAAAATTGGTTTTTAATAATAATGTTTGGTAATGATTACTATTTGCATAGTTTTTAATGTCTATTAATTTAAAAGAATAATTAGTCGATGTGCTTTTGTATAGTCGTGCTAATGTGGTAGCTACCAAAGGAAAATACATATTACTTGACATCGTATGTTCGATGGGATTCACAGTAGATTAAGCGATACCAGTTCATGTAAATAATGCATCAAATTTGATTTCTACTTTAGCAAATAAATCAAGAAATTGTACAGATAATCTTGTTCTAAAAAAGTGAAGCTATGCCGCTTAATGTTTCCCTTTATTTTTTTTGTCAGTGTTAACTAGATTAGTTAGACAAGGTATGTTACTCGCTTCGCTCGCTCGTACACCAACATCCTACTCTCGTGCGGAAAAGCGTAACATTTCCACACTTGTACAAATAACTATTTTAAATACTCTTACATAATATCAAATATTGCGTAAAGAAAGTATGTTTATTTTAGTTTTAAGCTCAATTTCTATGTAAAATATGTTGATAAACGTTTTACATAATAAAATAAAAATATAGTTCTTTTAGTGCTTTTTTTTCTGTTTTTATGATTGTTTTCCTCTTTTAATGCTGTTTTCTCTAAATTTGGTGCCTTTTTTAGTGCTTTTTTCACATTTTTTAAGCTTTTTTATCCGTTCTGTATCAATAATAATAAGGCGTAAGCACGTATTTCGCGCTGTTTTTGAAGGATTTGTCTAACTTTGTAACCCTATGCATCTGATGGCATATTTACGAGTAGTTCAACATCATAATTTAAAAATTTTCTGCATTACCAAAGATCAAGTATTGAGAAGCCTTCATCTATTAAAACCAAAACATGTAAACCGATTACACCCCAGACTTTTTATTAAACGATTGTTAAAATTCTTAATCCACATATATAGTTTAAGTTTGTATAATGTAATTTTTAATTACTGGAGAATAAAATGATTTCTGCAGTTTTCAAATAAGGTGAAAACAGGAACATAGGAAATTACAGACCCATTGCATTTACACCCAACTTCAGTCTTTAAATCAATGAAAAAGATAAGTAATGAATAACTAAACAATGCAATGTAATAGTGTGTGTGAATACTTCAACATTTTCGGATGCTTTAAATATAACAAGTACAATCATTCATCATTTAATTGTACAATTAAAGAAAGTTGTGAGTGTTGTAGTAGTGAGAAACATACAAAAAGCAATGTAAGGAAGAAAATAATTTTTTGTGTGAATAGAAAATCAGTATGGACGGAGGGAAAAGTACAAGAATCGTATTCTTGGCCACCAAGAGAGTGTTTAAAAAAGAGAGAGTGGATGCGATTAAAACTTACAAGTGTTAAGATACAAGGTACAGAACTATGACAGTTTACTAACCATTTAAATAAAAGAACACAAAAAGTTAAATTTGGAAAAGGGTATCAGATATTGTACCTATAAAAGTAAATGTGTTACGAGTAGCCAGTCTAGTTTTAAAAAAAGTATTGAGTATAAAAGTAAAATTAATTAGTATTGATCAGCTCAACAGTGCTGGAAGCAAACATTTCTCCTCTTCTGTAAATATTAAATATTATGCTATATACAAGAGAGCAGATAGTAGATCTTAAAGTATAATTTTATCAACTTTAAGGCTCAGGTACTTATTAATTTATTTGGTATAACTGCTTTAACTGAAACCTGGGTAAATAATAAGTCATGTTTCGACTGTTCTGATAAATGGTTATAAATTTATATATAAAAGAAGAATGGAGAAGATTTGTACATAAAAGACTGGTCTTAATAAAAATATAAACTTACAATTTTTTATTAAATTTAAACTAGGTAATCGCAATTAATATGTCGATCGTACACCTTAAATATAAAATATTTTGTTAAATCTCTTGACACTTTTCCCAGTTACAGTCAACACAATGTGATGATATTTTATTTTTAGCTAATTTGAATATTAATTTGTAAAAATTTGATTCAAATATCTAAAGTTAGAAATTTTCTAAATACTTCGATCGATTTCAACAATTAATTAAATAACCCACTAGAATCACGCCAATCTCTTAATCACTAATTGATTAGATTATTGTCTCTAATAAAAATTATGTAAATGAAACAGTGGTTAACAAAACACATGATATTGTAGACGATGATTTAATATACTGAAAAGATAGTAGTTACCACCTCTAAATCAAATAAACTTGTAACATATTCCAAACTGTATGATATTAATAAAACTTCTTTCTTAATAATTTAAACTCTTGCACTTAGGTAAATTAATATATTTAAACATAAGGTTGCTTTCTTAATGGCAATTTAACAAAACTACTTAATATTCATGCACCATTAATAATATCAGATATTACTAAAAAGTCGGCGCCTTGACTTTGATTTGAGCTTTGCAAAGTTATCACTATTGAATTAAAAAACTTATTTTCTTATGATTAGTTTCTTCCTTCAAATAACAAGGTGTTTTAATTAAATACTATTAAACTAATGACTAAAAATTGAAATATTGTATACAGGAAATTTTTACATAACAGTAATAATTGTTCTGATAATTTTATATATATATATATATATATATATATATATATATATATAAACCCTAGCCTAACATTGTTTTTTTAAATCTTTTGTAAAAAGCAATAATCAGAAACACCTCTGGAAGTATGTAAAATCAACCGACATACTCAAATAAAAAACCCGCAATTTCCCTACTAATTTAAATGATTTGAGTGCAATATAAAAAGGAATTAAAATTTATAATTGTATAAAAAAAACAGTAGCTAATATTAACACGATTACGTTTTATAAAGATTACACTCTAACGCTTCAAATAGATTTAAAATCCTTTTAGTAGATAATCTTATGATATTATTGAAAATTTGCTTTATTTCTATCAAAACTAATGCAATAGGATCTGACTGACTCATAGCATGAGCCATGATTAAAATGTGTTGCTCTTAAATTATTCAGTATATAAACCTTTGTCTTGAACAATCTACTATTATTTATGCATGGATGTTAGCATCCGTTGTTTTAATACGAAAAAAGATAATGCTAAAGAACTAGATGACCTACGTCCTATGTATGATTAAGAAACCATTAACCATCTATCTAGAATCGGGCTTTAGATCAAACTACAGATGTGAAACAGATAAACATAAGCTATCATACTCAACATTAGTGGACTATAGCAAGGCTTTTGATGCTGTTGAACATTACATTCTATTAGCTAAATGAAAGTTAAAATGTATTAAAATCCTTTAGTTCGTTGTAGAAAAATAAATAATAATTTAAAAAAAAAATTTAATTTGTTTTAAATTATTTTTTTAAATTATTAGATGAAAGTTTATCGAATTTGCTGGTTTTATTTTAATATAAGGTAAAAACATGGTGGTTATGTGTGGAACACAATATCAGATAAATGGGCGTCATTGTTTGCAAATGGTCATTCTTTTGAAAATTACATTTTGGCATAATTTCGGACTAATTTCATTAATGGTGCGTCTAATTTCTTCCTTGAGCTCCGGAATGATCTGTGGATCATTGGAATACACTTTTCATTTCAGAAAACCCCAAAGAAAGAAGCCTAATAGCGTCAGATCGCACGATCTTGGTGGCCAATTCACATCGCCGCGGCGCGAAATAACACGACCATGGAACTTTGTTTGCAATAACTGCATTGTTTCGTTCGCAGCGTGGCAGGTTGCACCATCTTGTTGAAATAATATGTCTTCCAAGTTCATGCCGTTTAACTCATTCCATAAAAAGTTGCTTATCATGTCACAATAACGATCACCATTGACAGTAACCGCATTTCCCGTAGCATTCTTGAAAAAGTACGGCCGAGTCACTCTTCCAACCCAAAATCCGCACCAAACAGTGACTCGCGGTGGATGCATGGGAAGCTTTTGGCTCACTTGAGGATTTTCGGTCCCCCAAATTCGACATTTTTGTTTCGCTCAAAATGATTTTCTTCGAATAAACACCATCTATTTGTTAAAATTGAACCTCTAACCTCAATTTTTTTTTATTAAGAGCACCACAATGGTACGAGATGGTTGTGATGACTAAAAGACGTGCAGACTTTTCGAACCGCCTCTGCAAAATTTTCACCATTTCTGTAATGAATTTTCACAATTTCTAGGTGTTTGTGTAATTATTCATGACTAAACCTCAAATGTCAGATCAATTTGAAACACCCTTTATATACTTCTAAGTATCATCACCAGCTACGAAATGCAATGGGTTGAGTGAAAGATTTATGCTCCAAATTTTGAAGTGATTTAATGTTTATGTATGTATTTTTGTATGATTTTTTAATAGATCCTGCGAAGTAAATGATACATAAATAATAAATAATTACATGAAAGGACCTCAAGGTATTTTTATATGCAATAAAAATTAATCGTTTAATATGCACGTAGAAAAGGTTGCCCAAGATTCTTATAAAGTACTGACTTTTGTCATAAGGAATTGTAAATTTAAATATATAACTCATTGAATTATCGAGGCGGATACATGATGAAACTCCATATCACATTGAAATAAAACAACACAGTTTGGAGGATATCACATTTATTGTTGAACTCTGCAACAAGTTTCGCCACACAATCATGCACCTGAATTTCCTTCGTTAGTACCTACCCAACACTCTCAGGCTATCCACACTGTCAATACCACCAAAAAATGAAAGCTATCCTTTCCCATAAATTATCCCTCCACTTCGTTTTGCAGAACGAACCTTAAAAATAAAAATAAATAGATAAAATTATCCAGGAAATAATTAAAGAATGTATAAAATATTGATTGCTGAAGATATTAATGGATTAAATATAAAAAGTAAAGTAAAAATATATGTATGGATAAAGTAATGCCAGATGCAGGAAATTCAAGTAATCAGAAATTAAACGGAGAAACTCAAGAATAATGCAGTCGAACACACGATTATTAAACTCAAACAAACAAAATATAGAGGTTTTTTATGAATAATGATATAGATATAGGTATAATTAACTGGAACCTGGACAACATTTCTAAATAAAACATTTTAATATTGTTCGAAATGACAGAGGTAGCGGAAAAGGTGTAGTTGCTATATTAATGTAGAATAATATAAAATTCAAAATTCTAGATGTAATTAACGAAGTAAATGATCTAATTGAAGTTTGTGGAGTAGAGATTCAATATAAACCAGAACCACTTACAGTGATATTCGAGCCTTTCCCAAAGATTGGAATAATCTATTCAGACAAATAATGCCATTGTAAATCCATAATCTATTTGTATATAAATACCGCACGTTATGTAGTTTAGGTTACTTTCGGTTTGAAAATGATACGTGAATGTATTGAAACCATTGGTCACCGTTTAAATAAATAACTGTTATACAAAACAAAGTAATTATTGTGTTTAATTTGTGATTAAAATGTATAACGAAGTAGAAGCCTCCATAGTCAATAAAATATCAGGAAACTTCGTATGCCCATAACAAATTTTGAGTTTCAGTGTCAATGGACTCTGCAGGAAGTAAATTATAAGAAGCCATAGATTTTTATAATTACATAGTATTGAATGACCCTCGTCTTACAAGGATATCTTAGACTCGTCTTACAAGGATATCTTGGATCGGACCACTACTCCCTAATAACTACCTTTGAGGATTTCTTGAGTAAGGATATAGTACAACTCAACTCCAAATGGAACTGTGCAGCTATATGGACTTAGTACAAAAACCACATTTCAGTCCAAATCTAAGCCATCCCTACGTTTTGCCCTAATCGAGAACGTTACAAGTTTCCTACAAAAACAATTCCATCAGCAGCTATTACCTTAATGCCAGAAGAAACTCCATATACCCCTAATTTAAGAAATAGTCCGAAATGGTAAGATGCAGAATGTGAATTAGTTAAGCAAAGGAAACTCTTTATTCAGAAGTATAACGAAGATCCATCACATGAAAACTATATCGAAGTCAAAAAGAGTTTTGCTCTTGCAAAACGTATGTTTAAGGATAAAGCAAAACAAAAATGGATTCAGTTTACGGAATCATTAAACAAGTCAACACCTATTAAAACTTTATGGAATAAGATGTAATATTTCAATAAAAACAATAATAATAATAGAACATTAGTACCACTTGATGAATACCTTGTAGAGAAAGAATTGGACTTAATGCTCCACCCTCAGAAATCCCTCAGTCAATAAGTGTCCCTAATGGTCCATCGAATCACTGGAATAAATCTTTATCAAATCTCTTTTCTGCGGGAGAACTGGAAACTGCTCTTAAGTCCCCAACGAATACCACACCTGGCAAAGACTCTTTTACTTATCCCATTCTTAAAAATTTACCTATAATTCCAAAATCCTTTCCCCTACATATATTTAACGCTTGATGGGTTGATAGCGACAAGCACAAGAAATTTCGCTGCAGTTAAGACGTATATATCTACCCCGGAAATTTATGTATAAACTAAGATCAAGAGGGAAAATCTCTTAAAATTTATACCATATTAGCATCGAGAGCCTTCACAAGTCGTACTGGGCTAAAAAGGATTGCCCTCCGCTTGCTGAGGCTTTTAGGCTCACTACATATTATTCATCTTTCCTTAAAATTGATACCTCTTATGAGTATGTATATGAGGTGTATACTAAACATTTTTCACGCATTATTCCTCCCTTTGGGAAGATAAAAGAAGAGAATCGAGAAAAATATAAAACATAAGTTTGAAAAGGATCCCTCAATATACACAGACGGATCCAAAAGCTTGTCTCAATCACCTTACTATATACCAGACCAGGAATATTTACATACAAGATTAGAATATTTCTTATTTCTGTAAAAGTTTGTCAATTTGCAGCTATATATATTATTAGAAGCAAGAGCTATGATAAAATCGCTTTCCTTGTATTTAACGAATGTAAATAACATTTTTTCGTACCCTAATATCGTAATATGCTCAGATTCACTTTCAGTTATAAAGGCATTAAATCATAGCAATTTTAAATTGTCACTAATTGGTCATATAAGTTAATTATGCCATTCTATATTAGAGTTATCAAAGAAGGTTACTTTTATTTGGGTTAAAGCACATTGTAGCATTCCTGGTAATGAGACAGCTTACCAACTGGCTAAATCAGGTGTTGAAAAAAAAAATATAAAGATTCCGCACTCAGACTTATTGAGCAGCTTCAAACGGAGTATGAAAGTTGCTTGGAATATGTTGGAAATAGCCACACGCAATATTTTCTCATTCATCATGTTCTACCAATAAATGCTCTGTATAATTTTCAATTAAAGACCAGTAGATTTTATTCATCTCCCATAACTCGGCTTAAATTAGGTTATGGGTGCTTTTCTGCCCATCTATTTAAAATTGGAATATTTTCCAGTAATCAATGTAAGTGTGGTTCTAGCGATGGAGATTTAAATCACATTTTGTTCTCTTGTAATATTCATTTGGTGAAATTTCATGGAAGAACTCGCAGATTTAAATGTCTTGTCGCCATTGAATACCTTTCATATTTCATCCTTTAATTAAGATTTCCAAGTAACCTTGTATTTAATAAATTTCTTTATATGTTAATAAATAATAGCATTTTTGAGGTATCAGGTTGTAATTATGTTTAAAAAATGCAAGAATCACTAAACTGACTTGTAAAATCTTTAATAATTTTTAGAATTTACCATTACAGTTACGAATTCAACATAAATCACATTTATTCCTAATTAGATATATAAGTAATAAATAATAATATTAAATGAAATATTTTGGTCTCAATGGGACTATTTTCAATGCTAAACAAATTATCTTGGATCGCTCTCACACACCCCGGTCGACTATTCATTCAATAGTGGAGTGCATCTTCGCGCAACTCAACAATCATTAAACTAAATAATAACTTCACTTAAATAAACATAAAATACAAGGAATATGACGCTATATTTTCATACATATTTATGTATTGTTAATAAGCCTAATTATTAATACATAAATAAAATGGTCATTAATCCACGTAATCCGTCCCTATAATTTACTCCATATTAGTCATATTAGATCATTAAATCATTCAGGAATAATAATACACATTTTATATAATAACTTCATTATTTTGCAATATTTTAACAGCGTTCCGCCATTAATTAATTTAATAAATTGACTGTAATGGTTGCCTCTTACAGGTGCAATTTTAAATAAATATTTTAAGTTTATATGAAATATAATTAAAGTGCCGCCCATTATTATATTTTGCTCTAAATAATTACTGGAGGCGTTATCATAATAAAATTATACTCCTTCCATCCTTTCTTTTTGTTTTGCAATTCTATACATACATAATATGTTTCTTTTAAATTCAATTTGTAATCAATAAAATTTTCATTTATATATTTGAATTATTACAATGAGACTAATTCGTATGAACATTTCGGCTTTTGCACACGATATGTAGACTGGTTGCGTGGGCAAAGAACAAATGTTTCAGCTCTGGGCAATTAATTAAAGATTTCCAACCATTTATCGTAATTAAACGATCGTTAGTAAATCATTGTTTATTTTTTTATCAATCAACAATTAACCAAAGATGACAAATGCAAATGAACCGATATTAATGTGCAGACTACATTGGCCTTAATTACGTATCAATTCGAAAAATTTACATCGGTCGCGTGTTCCTGCTTCAATTTAAAATTGTAATCAGTAATTCCAATTTATTGATAATAACTTAATAACCGGCGGACAATGAGCGTATTTCATTGGCAATTATCCGTGAAGAGTCCGAAGGTACGAATTGACATCGTCGACCACCTGTAAAGGGCGTATTTCAGTTACATTGGTTGTAATACAGTAATACCATATATTCACGAAACGTTAATTGTTCATAAATTTCGGTCATTACCAAATGAACAAGGGATTGGGGGGCCGCCGGCGCGTATAAAAATGTTGGATGGATAATCGATGAGGGTATAAAGATGAAATGTGAAGTGCGCTATTTCATGTAATAAACGATACTGTTAAACGGGATTCAGAGCTTGTCATAAATTTATGATGCAATATATTATTAACCTATATTGTTAAAAATAAATAATAAGGAAGTGCTCTATATTTAAATCTTACAGTAGACACTATTTGTTATTTATAATAATCTTAATTATATAACTGATCAAGGTAAGATGCACTGACTTAATGATACATTTTAATTAAATAAAAATAAAAATTTGTACACCAGCCATTTAGACATTATGTATATGCTATGTGATTTCCTATTGTCTAGCTATTATTTTTCCTGGTTTTACACAATTTTTCACTCTTGGTAATATTATTTTTCCATGTCTTTTATTACCTCCCCAGTTTTTGCGGGGCACTATTAATATTAATAATATAGAAAAAATAATAGTAAAAATTAATGTATCGTCTTTATTTTCGTAGATATTGACTAGAAACTCAATCATATATTTGGTAACGTTGTGATTGTTATACATATAAATGCACTTAAAACTTAGTGTAATAATACGCGTATATGTAGGAACAACAAAACAATAAATTAGTGATATGCTTTTAACAGGTAAATAGTTGCTTAAAAGTTTACCCACCCTGAGTTAGACAAGTGTGGGCGCTGTGGACAAGGTTTTGTGGAATACGTTATATTCCTTATTGCGTGGCCTTATAACATATTTAACACCATCGTTCTGGAAATTGATGTTTTCGATCGACTAACTAACGTAAAGAATGAGTTTTAGAGATAAATTTCGTTCAGCCTGAAATTAGCATTGGCAAGGTGAAAGATAGAAGAAATATGTACCAATGTATTTCATTTCAGACAGATTTTGTCGTCGTCTCCTATTGACACAAATTTACAAAATAGCAAGTCCGTTATTGTACTCAAAAAGCAGTGTTGGATCAATCAATTGAATAATATGATATAGATTGTCGACTAATGCGGTTTTTACGTGCTCTAACATTTTTTACGTGTCATAAATTGATCGACTGGAAACGGTAAGAAGATTCTGTTGCCAATAGTAAGTTTAAATTTTACGTTTCTAGACTATGACGGCCTGGTATTATCGTTTTAAGTATCATATTATATAGTTTTAATCCTAGTAGTTTAAATGCACACTGATGTATTTCGATATTATTAAGCAAATGCCCTAATATCATGATTCAGTTGAGTAACGCTTGACATCATATCATCGCCATCTTTCAGAACTTACTAGACACAGTGAACGTAGAAATTATCTCCTAGTATGTTCTAATCGATATGTTGGGTGTATACATAAAATCAACACTACAAGAAACTAACATCACATAAAAGGTGCATCGTTATCTACACTAATCCTTTGGTAACATACTACAAGATGCCATTAATCATTTAATTCAAAGCATATTTCTTGTACTTATCTATTTCATAAACGATCGATGTGAAAACACAAATGTGCGTTTACTAGAACCAATATAATTGACTAATTACACAATCAGGAATTTTGTTGATATGGTACACTGAATTTATTTTTTGGCTATAGTTTTAACCTTTACATGAGTATTATCAAACATTCATTGTAGCGAAGAAGCTACAGTGTGGCGAAACAATTGTTGCGTGTTATTTCAACAAATAAAAGTTTATGAAAATTAAAAAAAGTGCTTTTACTTTAATACTTAACAAGTGAATGAATTTTCAACAAATAACGGCCTCATAATAAATAAAAATATTTACTTTATTTATTTATTTATTACGGATACACCATTTTTATAATACATAACATAATGTTGTGTGCATGCATGATTAAAACTAAATCGCATATACATATATACATATGGTACATATAGATACCAGACTTATTAATATTTCAATAAACAAAATATAAGGTATAAATCATGAAACATATATTAAGTATTCTGAAAGAATTCAAAGTTGATTCGTTTAATTTGAGTCTTAAAGCTACTAAAATTTTCATGAAAAAAATTAATACACTGAATTGAAAAATTCACTATGTTTTAACCACAAATAATTTGTGGTTAAAACATAGTGAATTTTTCAATTCAGTGTAAGTATGGATTACCACGTAGTAACGGTCGCAACCATTCTCTTTAAAAAAAAAAATATTAAATCTATTCGAAACAACATTCGCAGAGCGCATCATTCTGCATATTGGAGTATTTATGCCATAATTAGTTAAATGAATATTTGGACGAAAAGGAAACATTTGCCTAGTCCATCTAGGCTGAATAAAATTAAAGTTTACTTGATTTAAAAGAAATGGGCAGTTAATTAAACCACAAATAAGTTTAAATAAATAGTATAAATCTGCCAATATTCTACGATGTTGTAGCTTTTGTAAGTTTAATGGGTTTAAAATAACTTCCAAATGATTATAATTCCCATTCAAACGATAAGAAATGAATTTTATAAATCTTGACTGTATTCTTTCTATCTGAACTATGGCATTGTTATAATGAGGAGGCCAGACTGGAGATGCGTACTCTAAGCATGGTCTTACCAAAGAGAGATATAATAGCTTCATCGACTTCACAGATAACGGTTTACCGAAACAAAGGTTGGGTTTTGTTACCTTTTAGAAGCTTTGCATGTTATAACATTGATATGATTGAAAAACGTAAGCCCCTCATCAAATGTAACACCTAGATCTTTGATTAAGGTATTTCTTTTTAACTTATTGCCACCTATAAGATAATCGTATTCAATTCGATGCCTACGCTTACTAATTGTCATAACTGAACATTTTTCAATATTGAGATATAGTTTGTTTTTATCACACCACTCAGTTAAACGTATTAAATCCTCATGCAAGGCTACACAATCATTATAATCTTGTATTTTAAAGAAGAGCTTTAAATCATCAGCATATAAAAGGCATTGAGAAGAATAAAATTTTTAGAAATATCATTTATAAATAAACAAAACAGAATGGGACCGCAGTGAGATCCCTGAGGTACACCTGAGGGAATACTGATAATATCTGAGGAGTAATTTTGAATACGAACAATTTGTTGACGCTTTACCAAATAACTTTGTAGCCATTTAATAAGTAAAGGTCCGAGTCCCATCGCTTCCTATTTGATTAACAAAATATTATGATTAATTTTGTCAAAGGCCTTAGAGAAGTCTGTATAAATTGTGTCTACTTGGTTACCATTCTCTAAAGCCTCAATCACATAGGATTTGAAATATAACAGATTGGAAACGGTGGATCTGCTATTAACAAAACCACGCTGCTCATCAATCATAATACTACGACAGTTCCAGCTTAATTGCTCTGCAATTATAGCGTCTAGCATTTTAGGTATTGTGGATTGAAGACATATACCCCTATAACTTTTAATATTATTTCTAGGCCCAGATTTATACAAAGGAGTTAGATAACTAACTTTCCATAAATCAGGAAAGCATCCATTCTCAAGAGATAATTTAAATAAATGAAATAACGGTATAGTAATCAATAAAATATATAAGTCCTTTACGTTGTAGATAATTCACTAATAAATAGAAAAAACACGAAAATATATTCGTAAAATCTACAACAAATGAGTCTTATTAAGACTACAAGAACAAATCACTTTTGAAACAACTACTTCTCTAGCTAATACTTCGACAGACATTGAATAATACAAAAGTAATTTGCGTGTTACAAAATAGCAAGGCTATCAAAGCAACACTAGTTTGAACGTATTTCTTTCTGTAAAATGAACTAAAAATGATTGAATGTACGTTAAAATAGTTTGTGAGTGACTATACTATGGTAATTTGTAAAAAGAAATGAATTTAGGTTGATGTAATTAAAAATAAATTAGCAAAAGCAATTAAATAATTCAATACTCAATTTTATAACCATCAGATGGTTATAAAATTGAGTATTGAATTATTTAATTGCTTTTGCTAATTTATTTTTAATTACATCAACCTAAATTCATTTCTTTTTACAAATTACCATAGTATAGTCACTCACAAACTATTTTAACGTACATTCAATCATTTTTAGTTCATTTTACAGAAAGAAATACGTTCAAACTAGTGTTGCTTTGATAGCCTTGCTATTTTGTAACACGCAAATTACTTTTGTATTATTCAATGTCTGTCGAAGTATTAGCTAGAGAAGTAGTTGTTTCAAAAGTGATTTGTTCTTGTAGTCTTAATAAGACTCATTTGTTGTAGATTTTACGAATATATTTTCGTGTTTTTTCTATTTATTGGTATAGTAATCGTAAAAATGCATCTTTTAAATAGAAAAGGTGAAATGCCATCCGGTCCAGAGGCACAGGTATCAACAAGCTTTTCTATAGAGCTATAGACGTCTTTAATGTCAATCCTAAATTTTTCAAAATTTAATATATCGCAGGTTCTATACGTGGGCGTATTATTCAAAATTTTGATTATCATAAACAGATGCAAAATATTTCGCAAATAAATTGGCACAACTTTTACCATTATTTGATCAAAATGCATACTCTCAGGGTAACCATTTGTTCTAGTTTGATCACGAACAAAGGACCAAAAATAGTTGGAATTATCATTTATACTAGATTCGACTCTAAATATAAATCTGCAATATAATTGTTCACTAAGGTTCTTACATTGTGATCTTAACTGACAAAATTGTACATAGGTCTCATAATTTCCTGAAAGCTTCCATTCCGAATGCATACGACGTTTACGTTTAATTAAATTAATTAATTGACAATTGAACCATTTAGGAAAGGTGCTCTGAAAACAAATTCGCTGTGGGATAAACAAACTAATGCCATAGTTCAGAATATCATAAAATAATTGTACATAGACATTTACATTTTTATCTTTGAACATACTTTTCCAATCACTTGAAGCTAAAAAGTTATTCAAACCCAAATAATCGCCATTTGTGTAATCATATGTTAAGTCTTCTTTCTGAACAATGTTATGGCAGCCAGTTAATCCAATATTTAATTCATATGCAGAATGATGTACAGTATCATCATCTAATTGTTCAGACGCTAATGCTATGAAGCAATCATTTTCATTGAAAAAAAATAAATCTAAGAATATTCCTCGAGAATTAGGAATATTATTATTTTGAAATATTTGATATAACTCAAAATATTCAGCTAACAACTGTGCAGTACTATCATTAATATTATTATTCAATATATTAATGTGATTGCTGGACCAAGACGCTTTAGGCAAATTGTAATCACCACAAATTTAAAAAAAATGCTTCAGGATATCGATCATATAAACACTCAACCGTATTACAATGTTCTTGATATTTATTAATTTGTGATGATGGTGGAATAAATAAAGCACCAACTATTAAATTATTATTAACTAGAATAAATAATTCTTCCACATTTTCAGATGATGGTAATAGAACCGAGTGTATCTGTTTTCTTACTGCTATTAAAACACCGCCACCATTTACTTTATCACAGGTCAATGCAGATCTGTCTTTTCTGTAAATATCAAAATTGGATAGATTAAATTCACTGCTTAAAATTGTATCGTTTAACCAAGTCTTGGTAATAATGATGATATCATATATACAAGTATTAATTTTAATTGAAAGATCAGCGATTTTACTTTTCAATCCACCCATATTTTGATAAAAACATTTTAGTTTTTTTTAATTATTACTATTATTCCGTGAAGTGGAAGTCCGCTGACGTATTTGATGTAAACGTTGTTCTCGCCTTGTTCTCGGCGAGTTTTCACTTCTCCTAATTCACGAAGATGAGCCCTCTGCATTTTGGTTAAGTCTGCCTTTATTCTAATATTAGGATCCCTACCCTGTATAATATTTTTCTGTTTAAATATTTGAACAGGTATTTCACTACTGTCAAATACTATCTTCAGTGGGCGAGGACCATTATCCTTATTTCCAATCCTTATTATATTTTTAGGTTTTGGAATATTGATTATTTCACTACATAAGTCCTCAAATTTTTTAGTATCGGCTTTTATTCTATCTACGGCCTCTACTGCGTTTGATTCGGCAACATTATAAATAATAATATTCCTTGATCTACTATTTCGATCATTAATTTCACTTACAATATTATCTGGTGCTAAAACTGACTTGAAATTATTCAGTTGTTGTTTTAAAGCTTCATTTTCTTGCTCCAAATGTTGTAACCTTGTGTTATAAATCTCAAATTTTTCAGTTATTAACGTCATAATATCTTTAATATTTTTCTTCATCGGGCCTAGATGTTGTTCAAATAAATTTTCTATTGTGAGGTAATCCACGGGCAATGATACATTTTCAGTCACCTTAGTTGATGTATTACCAGACGCTTTACTATTATTATTACCGTTTCTGCAGGTTGTAGAGCAATGCCATTTCGTTCCAGTTTGTTTATTATCCTGCTCTTGATAACAATTATATTCTGCAGTACTCATATTTATACATTGCAAGTGAAACCACTTCTTACACATTCCATTACATTTTTATTGCGATGGAAAAATTATTAGGGGAAATATAGGTATTACATATATTACAATTGACCATGGTATTTATTGAGATTCAATTTACACAGGGATTACACACTTCACACTACGGGGTTGTTCGTAGTGACTTAAAAAAAACACAATCACAGGTTTAGTAGACCACGGAAAGGTGCACAAAAGAGAACAAAGGAATATAAATGATAAAATATAATATTTTTATCCGTCGAAATTAAAGGTTAATATCAGTCTAGACGATTCAAACAAAAAAGGCAATACACTTCTTGCCTATGTATAAATTATACGAGATTTTATTTCGGAAATGGCACGGCACTAACCTCAATATTGCTGATTTATTTAATTTCAAATTACTTACATTTACCGATCGTTCGGCCAACTTTTAATACACTTTCTTGTGGCAATTAGAATGTTAATTCTTCACAACAAAACTTAGGTAATAATTTTGTAATTAACACTTTGAAATATTAATAACAACACACGGCACACATGCAATGCACGAGATCGAACTCTGAATATTGATGTATTGACAAGTTTCTTTATATAAATAACGAAAATATTTATACTTATTTGTTTGCTATTACGTCAACATTACATTTTTAAGATTATTGTTATTGAAGGTTTAATGCATTTCAGTGAGATTATTAATAAATCATAAAAATACTCTGTTTTTAGGGTATTTGCTTTCATGGGCAGTTCTTTAATTCACTAGCAAACTACGAACAAAAGTTAGAGTGTTACATTTTATATTAGACATAAAACTGTGGATAGAGGAATTATATATATATATATATATTATATATAGGATACATAAATCAGATAATAGAATTCTACGGTAAGAGAGTGTACAGGGTGACTGACGAAAAACCTTTGGTGCTGTAACTCGCTTATTTTTGATCCGATTTGAATAAATAAAACATCAAATTAAATGATTTTTAAAAGACTTTAATATAAACTGTACTGATATTTTTTCTTGCATCCAGTTTTTGACAAAAGACGATCAACTTTTTTTTTCAAATTGCACTGTATATATATTTTGTACTGATTCGCAAGGAGATTTTTTTCTGAATCTAAATTTGTAAACGATTTTATCCATACATCAAACTTAAGTCGAGAAATTGAGGATTAAAATAATAAATAAAAAGTCAAGTATCCATTGTAAACAATATACAGAGCCTATTCCAAATGTCAAAAGTGACAGTGTCAGTCATTGGTACAATACTGCAATGATTTTTAATAATTTCATAATAAAAATGTTTCAAGATTTCAAAAACTGAAAAACGATTTCTGTAGAAGCACAAAATTCTAGTACAGTGTTTGAAACATTTTTTATAAATCCCTTAAGATATCTCCTTAACGTTAGCTATAGGATTACATTTGTTCTTAAATCGCATCAGTAAGTTTTAGTCGTATGGTACGATTTGGAGAATAAAAAGGAATATTAATCGCAATAAACTCAATCAAGTCATAGAGAAAAAAATTACCTTTACCAACAGAGTTGGTAGAAATTAACCTAATGGCAAATTTTAGCAATCAACAATGGCTTGACAAAAATAACAAGAACAGAATAAAATAAGAAAAACTTTACGTGCAGCCTATGAAAAATAAAAACAATTCGAGTCGTTAACATTTTTTGCTATTCAACATGGATAATTATACGTGTTTTAATACCTTTACTAACGCTCACATGTTTGCTATGTTGTATAACTTGTTTGGATCTAACTAGGTCTGAGGCAAGAAAGATAAATGATATAAGTGATCTATCTTGTACCTGCGAAAATTGTAGAAAGTTTGAGGACGATACAATTGGGCTTAAATCAGCGATTGTTGCCTTACATGAAAAAAATATCCAATGAAACAATTAAAGAAACAATATTAGAAGCTGTAACAAATTTATTCAATCTAACAGTAGAGGTAGGTGTATTTCCACTAGGCTTTAAGAAAGCAATTGTTATACCAGTTTATAAAAAAAGGTCCACGTATTGATGCAAAAAATTTTAGACCAATATCAATCTTACCTGTCATTTCTAAAATATTTGAAGATTTATTAAATGGGCAATTAGTGAATTATATCCAAAACTACAATATCTTATCAAAGAGTCAACATGGTTTTAGAAACAAGAGGTCCTCAACAACGGCTTGTTTATATTTTATTGAACAATGTTTAAATGCTTTTAATGACAATGAATTCCTGCAAGCAACTTTTCTCGACTTACAAAACAGCATGAGTCATTAGTTTTGACTTCAAAAGCTTTATTTCCATAACTTTCATCACACGAGTTGCAAGTTAATCCTAACCTATTTGTCGAACAGATCACAAGTAATCAAATTAAATAAAAAATTATCAGGTGAATATATTCTAAACAGAGTGCTGCCACAAGGTTCTAAACTAGGACCGACACTATTTTTACTTTATATAAATGATATTTGTCATTTCTTAGGAGAAGAAAACATCTTACTATTTGCAGACGATACCACTTTGTTAAATCGAGGAAAATTGCTCAGGCACACAGGCCAAATGTTGGTTCACTACTAACGAACTATTACTAAATAATAATAAAATGGTTAATATGCTATTTAATCTAAAAAATATAAATGATGATTTCTCTTGCGATGTCAAATTTTTAGGATTTTATCTAGATAATAATTAACATGGAAAAATCACACTCATGAACTAAGGAAAAAAAAATAAGTATATCTTTTTACTCAGATAACTATCAAAAGTGGTCTTATTTGATGCTCTGAAAGCTACATACTTTTCACTTATAGAATCTCATATTCGTTATGAAATTATTTTATTGGGTCATTCTTCTGGAGCAATACAAGTATTCGCTGCACAGAGAAGGGCTATTAGAATTATTTATAATCTAAATTATACCGACGAGTAGGCCATATATTATAATATGTTTTGACGCTACCATGTATATTTATATTGGGATCCCTGATCTACATACATGAAAATCAGGATTTATTTGAAACAAATTTTGATGTAAATAAGTTTATGACACGTAATGCCAATAAAATCCGGCCTTTATATAATAGACTTAAATCCACTCAAAATAGTACTCGTTTTCACGCAATTAAATTGTTTAACGCTCTACCTGTAAGCTATAAAAATCACTCTATTACAAATTTTAAATTAAATCCCAAGCATTCTATTCCATAAATGAATATTTGGATTACTTTAGTTAATTGTTTCTGTTTTTTGTTGACGTATGTAACTGTGGTCGTAAATAAAATTATTATTATTATTAGTATTATTATTATTACATTCTTAATAAAATAAAACCAATATCACATAAAATTCAAAATTGAAAAACTTATTAGTCAAAAAAAATCATACCAAATGCATTTCAGCGCAAAAACATCCTCCAATATTCTATAATCGTTTTATCAATTTTTACCTCCAGAAACGTCTTTATTAAACAAAGGTTTCAAATACAATATAAAATCTCAAATCAAAATATCAGATCTAGAAATGTTAGCCATTGAAACCGAAATAGCATTAAATAAAACGGATAATGATTCAATTTGTAAGAAAGCTTGCAAAAAGGAAAATCTTATGTTATAAAAATAAAATTAATCAGTTGAAACTAATATTGCTAAGTCCATTAAGAAGAGATCAATAGGAAATAAAATTACATTCACTAAAGCAGATAAAGGCAACACAATTATTGCTATCCCAGAGACCGACTAAAAACAAAAAGTACCAAATTTATAAATGAGCATGGATTTAAACAACTTAATGCTGATCCTACAAAAAAATATGTAAATCAATTCTTGATTACTATTCCTCCATAATAACACCTAATCAAAAAAAGCTTCTTATTCCAATGAATTCATGTTCACCTAAATTATATTGCCTACCCAAAATTCACAAACCAGAAGTGCTCATCAGACCTGTTGTATCATATATTAATGCACCATGCAAAAAATTAGCAACGTTTCTAAATAAAGAAATCCAAAAATTTTTGATTAAGAATTCCTCAGATCTTATTGGCAAATTTCCCAGATTAATGTTCCCAGCAATTGCTTATTAGCCTCCTTTGATGTAACAAGTTTGTTTACGAACGTACCACCCCAGGAGGTAATCAGTATCGTGGATAGTCTTTTTACATTGGTGAACGTTAATCCAATAATTTCCGCCGAAATACTAAACCCCTCAAATGTATGTGTCAATCAAAATTATTTTCAATTCGAAAGATCCGTTTATAATCAGCAAAACGGCTCAGCAATGGGTAACCCATTAAGTCCTTTACTCGTTGAAATCTTATTAGATAATTTAAAAATGAAAATTTGTAAGCATCATTTGTTTTGTGGAATGATACACATAGACAACTGAATGTCTTCTTGATATTTCTCAACAATATAAAATTTACGTTAGATCTTACAATTTCACACAAACACAATTAACTAGAATTTAATATTTTTCATAAACCTACACACACAGATACCACAATCCACTCCAAATCCTTCCATATTTATCCCAAAAGCTTGCAGCATATAACCCTTTTATCTATAGATTAATTAACATTCCTCTATCAGATAGTAATTTTCAAATTGAATTGAATAGAATCCTAACGATTGCTACAAACAATGGTTTTCCAAAAGAATTAATAAAATAAAAAATAATCAAGACATCAATGCGTTTTGGCAGATTTAAATCTGACTACGTTATTAGAATCGATAAATGAGCTGCAAGTATCAGTAAACAAACTGATTTCAGAGTGTGAGCACTTAAGAAAGGAGAATATCGATATACGAACATTATTAGTTTAGTTTAGTTTATTTCCTTTACAAGTCTTACTAAAAAAATGATACAAAATAAAATACACTCACAATAACTTCAAAATTTGAATCGCAAGACTTGAAGGCGGAGTTCACAGTGCAGTGTTCTTCCACTCAACCCATTATTCCCTGTAGCTGACGATGAATATCCGCAGACGATTCTTGTCATTCAGGCTATATTTTTGCCACTGATGGCTTCTATTTTTGTTCCAATTTTAAATGAGATGTTATTACTTAAGAAGGACAACTATACACTACGATTATTTAATTGCGACATAACAAAAAAGCTTGAAATTCTGGAATCGAAAGTCACTCAATCTGACGACAACAACTATGATGCAATCTTCGAAGAAATCACCGAGCGCCAGAACAGATCATGTTCCATTATGTTTTTTAATGTTAAGGAATCGCCCGATAGAGATGCAGATTATTTAATCACAGTAAACCATGTCATAAATAGCATATGTAATAATGTACAGGCACCCGTTAAAGTATCACGTCTAGGAAAACCTATGAACGACAAAGTGAGACCATTAAATGTCATATTTAAAAACACGCTTGACGCCAAATCAGTACTCTACCGATCCAAAAACTTGAAAAATTCAATCTACAACCACATCAACATATGCAGTGATAAAACGCCTCGTCAAATGGACTCCGAAAAACGTTTTCGAGATGAACTGAAAAGGAGGCGGGGCAACGGTGAAACGAATCTAAGGATCAAGTACATTAAGGATATTCCAAAAGTAGTCTCGGAAAACTAGATCCACCCCAACAGATAGGCATATTTTATGAAAATGTACGCGGCCTTTCATCTAAAACAAACACGCTATTTAACAATGTATGCGCTAACAACTTCGATGTATATTTTCTTACTGAAACGTGGTTGCAAGATGAGGTTTTTAGTTTCCCTATATAGTATATATAGTTAGTTTCCCTATATAGTATATATAGGGGGACTATTGTTTTCGTGATTTTTTTTTCAAAAATTTTTTTTGCTGAAATATCCGTTTTGGGGTCCCCTGAACCCAAAACACTAATTTCTGGAAAAAAAAATTCTGTGTCTGTGTGTGTGTCTGTCTGTGTGTCTGTCGGTGGGCGCTGTATCTCAAAAACGAATAATCTGTTTGAGATGAAACTTTAAACTTAAGGTTTTATCGTTAAAAACTAGAACTGAAAAGCTTTTGGTAAACATTCATAAACCGGAAGTGCGTGTTTACTCGAGGCGTTTTTTGGTTTTTTGGTCATATTTTTCTAAATATGAAATATTTTTAAAAACGGTTCAAACAAAAGCTAAAGGGAATAATAAACTGAATAAGTTTTAGTTGAACATATTTTTCATATAATTCTTAACTTTCGTGAAAAAAAATAAAAATTGAATATTTTGACATTTTTTGAAAATTACTAATAAACTATTGGAGTTACGTAAAAGTTACATTAAAAGTAATTGTAGAGAATTTAAAATTGAATAAATTATTAAGAATAACTTTTTTGCGTAAACCTTATAGTTTTCGAGAAAAATATAGGGAAACTACTATGATGGCCACATCACCATTTTTAATGGTAAACTACTGCCAGATACTGTGTACAGGTGCGACCGTAAAAATAAATGTGGTGGTGGAACAATGATTGCGGTTCATAATAAATTTACAGCTGAATTAATTTTTAACTCTTCTTACTTAGGAATTGATATTTTTATTGTTAAATTAATATTTCAATTTAAAGCTATTTATTGGGCATGCTTTTTATATTTATTTATGTTTCACCAGCACTAAATGCTGATGATTATGAGCAACTTTTTAATCTACTGGAAGCAAAACTTGACTTTACTGACAAGATTTTATTATGTGGTGATTTTAATATCCCCTTGCTCCACACGTACCTTACTTCAAAGACCGGTTACAACAATATAGCATTCCATTTTCTAAACTTTATAGGCTTCAATAATTTGATTCAGCATAACAATAATTTTTTAAATATAAATGGGGGACTGCTGGATTTAATTGTGGCGTCACCTGATATAACCTTAAAAATGCATGACAATTCTAAAATCTTAATCCACCCAGACCCCCATCACCCTGTTTTAAACTTCCCTCTCGGCATAGTCCTCACACCAGCTATTCCAAGTTTTACTCCTAATAATAATGTAACAGAACTTAACTTCCGTAAGACTGATTTGCGAATATTATATTCTGAACTTGCACTTTGCAAATGGGATAGTGTTCTGGTGTCAAAGGATGTTAATGATGCGTGTGATGCATTATATAAAACGATAAATAATGTAATAGAAAGGTGCGTGCCCAAACGCAAAGTTAATTTAACGTACCGTACCGTAAACACGTTTCTAATGTGGGCTCCGAGATTTTAGCGTTTTTTTCCTGTGCAAAGTGAAGAGTTATTAGTGAATTTTACAAATTACATATATCCTAGTGGTAGCTGTGCCTAGTGTAAATTTAAACGAAAAATATCCAGGGATTGTAACATAGGATCAAATAAACATAGTCTTACGGATACTACCAAAAACCTTCCGAACGAAAAGTGCAAATGGTGCCGAAATATACCGCAGAGTGGACCAAAGTGCGTGAAGTGTGGACTGACAATGCATCCCGGATGCATCAAATACATGAAAAATGTAATTCAGATAAATAAAGACTCAATAATTTGCTGTTCGGATACACAGTCAGGGCAACGTAGCACTGACAGTGAAGACGACCTCGACTTGTCGACATCTACTGGCGAGACTGTTATTGAAATGAATGCGGAAAAGGAGCTGAAGCATTTAAAACGATTATTAAAATCTAAAGATGCCATCATACAAGACCTCCGGAATAATGTTACTTTCCTCCAGGAGCAAACAAGATCCTTAAACCAGTTGTTGTTTATTCAGAGTAATACTATGCAGTCAGTAATTAATACACAAGAGGTCACTCCAACCATCATATCTCCAAAAAAGACGTCTAGACAGACTAGGCTCCAGCAGACAGATCAACAAAAAGCCCACTCAAAGGAATCCCCAGAAAAGACACAAAAAACTGACGTAGCTGATATCAGCGGATTAATGGAACAGAACGCAAATAATCAAATAAATTCGAATGTACGAACAATTGCTAGTGGAATAACAAAATTGCGTTCAGAATCAAAAGACGAAAATATAAATATTATCGGAGAAGTACACGAAGGAAGCGATACAGTATACAAGCCCTGCAAGAAAAAGTGGTATCACGTCGGGAAATACAAGCCGGATTACACGGAAGAAAACCTGACGTCTAATCTTAAACTAAAATTTCCGGATATACAATTCTCGGTTGAACCAATAATGTATGAAGACAGGAACACGTGTAAAAAGTATAAATGTTTCAAGATAGGTGTCCCTGAAGAATCTGCCCATGTACTAACAGATCCAAATTTATGGCCAAAAGGGATTAATCTAAGAGAATTCAAATTTTTTCGTAGATCAACCTACCGATCAAACATTAAATCGAACATTAAATCTTACACAAAAAACAACAAACAATAACAATATCACCCAACTTAAAATTTTACACCAAAATATAAGAAGCATCTACAACAAAACTGAAGAACTTACGGTTGCATTAAATGACATACAACCAAATATTGTTTGTACTACAGAAACATGGTGTAATAAATATAATATAAAACATGTTCAACTAAGGGGATACACCAACATTACAGATTACACTCGCACCAATCGGGAGCAAAGGGTGTATGATTTTTGTTGATGCGAGATTTCAGTATGAACGAATAATTGTAAAAGAGTACTGTGTAGAAACAGAAATTGAATGTACGGCATGTTCAGTAAAAGACTCTAGTTCAAAAATTGCAATAATTTGCGTATATCGTTCACCCTCAGGAAATATAAATATATTTTTTGATAATTTAACAAATTTAGTGATTAATATCAACAATACTCATTCGCGTATAATTCTTTGTGGCGATTTAAACATTGACTACATGGCAAACAATATTCCCAAAAAGCAATTAACTGATTTCTTTACTTCATTCAACCTAATTAATAGTTTACATGAATCAACAAGAGTTCAATTGTCAGAAAATGGTCATTCGTGATCACCAATAGACTACCTTCTTACAAATTTCCCAGTTAACACTTGGAAATGTTGAAATATTAATCTAAACCTCTCTGATCACTATTCTCAGATAATGACCATAAATATAAAGGCACAGAACTTATTAAGAAATATACCGACATACAAATATAAGAGATTAATAAATGAAACTACCATTAATGAACTTAAATATCACCTACAGAATACGAACTGGGAATTCATTAAAACTGAGGACGTAAATACTAGTTTTGTTTATTTCTCGAAGATTTTCTACTCAAATTTAACAAGGCTTGCCCTAACAAAAGGTACAAAATAAATGTCAAAAATAAACCGACTTGGGTCAATAACACCATAAGGAAATCTAGCAATAACTTAAAAATGACGTACCAACTAATGATGAAATCTAATTCAGACACTATGAAATCTAAATATCAAAATGATAAAAAACTACAGTCAAACGATACTTAATGCTGCAAATAAACAGCGTAAAATATGGAATATTATTCGCGAAGAACTAAGCGGAGTTAAAAAAAAACTGAGAAATACGTTATTGAAAGCAACACGGGTGAAATAATTGATGATACGTACACAGTGGCTAACATATTTGCAACACATTTCTCAACTATCACGGACAGAAAAATAAGACAGCATTTCGGCGATAACGTATCTATTACATGCACATCATCAGAGAATGTTATGCAGTCAATTTATTTAAGACCGGTTTCTCATTCAGAACTGTACAATATAATTTTAAATTTAAAAATGAATGCTAGCGCAGGGCAGGATGGTATACCCATGAAAGTTATTAAAGAAGTGGCAATTGAAATTCTAGAACCACTATATTATCTAATAAACCTTATACTAAAAACAGGAATATTCCCAGAATCCTTAAACACGTCAAAAATTGTTCCAATTCATAAGGGCCGCAGTTAACAATTTTCGACCAATCGCGATATTGGATTCATTTTCAAAAATATTCGAAAAGATCATAGTGCTACGGTTAACAAACTACATCGATAAATTCCATATAATGAATAACGCCCAACATGGGTTTAGAAAAAATAGATCTACAGAAACGGCACATGTCGCTCTTCTGGAAGAAGTCTCAAAAAATATTGATTTGGGAAAGCATGTAGCAGGATTATTTTACGATTTCTCAAGCGCATTCGATACAATTGGTGCTAAGTATGTCTCTGCTAAATTAAATTCCCTAGGTATCTGTGGAAAAGCCTCGAATCTTATCGAATCATTTTTAAATAATCGGAAGTTATTTGTGCAAATTGGTCACAGTTATTCAGCCACGTGTAATAATAACAAAGGGGTTGTTCAGGGTTCAACGCTAGGGCCATTGTTATTTTTGCTGTACATAAATGACTTGGCCGAACATATTACAGAAGGTCACATAATTAACTTTGCTGATGATACAGCCATTCTAATATCGGCAAATAACGAGGATGAATTTTTGTTCAAAATCAAGAAAACGAATGATATAATGCAAGACTGGTGCAATACAAATAATCTTCTCCTCAATACTGATAAGACAAAAACAATTATATTCCACAATAGGAAACCGAGTGATGTCTTAATAGTAAATAGTTCGTCGTCAAATATCTCGGATCTTATATTCAGGACAATTTGCGATGGAACAACCAAGTCGACCATGTTGCATCTAAGTTAAGTAGTGCTTACTACGCTATACTTAAGTTAAAGCCTAAAATCAATCGCTCATCTTTACTAGAGACATATTACGCCATTGCACATTCCCACATTGCCTACAATATATTAGCATGGGGTAGGGCGGATATAACCCGAGTATTTGTAGCCCAAAAACGTATATTAAGACTCATATTTGGTTTGCGAAGAATCGAATCGTGTCGTGATGTGTATACAACTCATAACATACTAACAGTGCCAAGTGTCTACATATATAAATGTGCGGTATATGCATACAGTAATATATAAATGTTCCCAAAGAATAATAGTACGCACACTTATAATACAAGGCAGGGCTCTAACATACGAGCTACCACGCACAAAACAACGCTTTTTGAAAGATCCGCCATGTACATGTGCGGCACAGTCCTGAACAAACTGCCCGAAGAGATCAGAAAATGTACGACTTTAATACAATTTAAAACAAAATTAAAAAATAAATTTAAAAATACGAAAACATTTCGTGAATCTACAACAATGAGTCTTACTAAGACTACAAAACAAATTAATTTGAAACAACTACTTCTCTAGCTAATACTTCGACAGGCATTGAATAATACAAATTAATTTGCGTGTTACAAATAGTACAACTATTAAAGCAACACTAATTTGAATGAAATTATTTCTGTTGAATAAACTAATAAATGATAAAATGTACTTTAGATTGTTTAAATGTAACTATAACATGAAAAATTATGAAAAATGAATTTTAAACTGATTTCATTAAATTAAATTAGCAAAAGCAATTAAAAAATCTAGCATTCAAGTTTATAATCATCTGCAGACACGTGTTTCGAACTTTCGCTCTCTTCAGTACAGCTTTATTATAAAATTGATTTTAAATACAAATAAAAACACTTACTAAAATAAATATAATGAAATATGATAATAAATATAATGAAATATAAATAACTTACTCAGATATGTACGGCAACTGACACAAGAATGAAATATAATCGACTGAAGGTCTGATTTTATACCTGAGGTGGATTAGTGAATTCTACAGAAATCATTACGTCGGGATTAAGGAAAAATACCCACTTCGAGCATAATTGAATAATAAAATGTATTAAAATCCTTTAGTTCGTTGTAGTAAATTAAATAATAAATTTAAAAATACGAAAACATTTCGTGAATCTACTCATTGTTGTAGATTCACGAAATGTTTTCGTATTTTTAAATTTATTATTTAATTTACTACAACGAACTAAAGGATTTTAATACATTTTATTAAAATTAAAGAAATATTTGATTAAAAATTGCTTCTACAAGTACGCGGATTTCCTGACGAGTTGAATTGTTAAATTTATTATTATCGTAAGATCTTTTATAATACTTTTAAATTGTATTATTTGTACGTAATGTTAATTAACATATTTTAAATTATTTCCCGAATGTGTCTATTGCATTGTAAACATCTTTTGTACGTATTTTAATTAACCTAATTTTATCATATAGACTAAGATTATTTTATTTTCATTTACATAATTTTATTTTATATTTTACTGACGTTCGCATCCACTACAAATGTATATTTAGTTCATAATTATATTTATATTTTGTATATGGTGGCTCATGCGAATAAATAATTGAATTGAATTGAATTGAATACTCAAAATAAGAAAAGATACCTCTCGTGGTTTAGTACAGAGGCAATAGATCTAATACAATGCAAGAACCGACGATTATATAAACGTTATAGATTTAATTATTTAAAACTGAAGCTGATACGATTACGCACCGACATAAAAATTAGAACCAAAGCTGATCATGACCATTATATAGAGCGTGCAGAAACCAATATTCTTAACGATCCCAAACAAATTTGATCCTATATGAACTCGCGCAAAAATGAATCTAGAATACCTTGCATGTTACATTACAAAACTGAAAAATTGTCAGATCCCAAAAACATTGTAGATGCATTTGCCACTCGTTTTGAGAGTGTCTATAATAAAACTGTTTATAACCCAACTAATAATAACAGCCAATTCATTCACACCAATATATACACACTGTAGGCATTATCCCAAAACTGTATCAGATCTGCTGCTAAAAATTTAAGCCCAAACAGCACTGTTGGACGTGATAGTATTCCAGCATTTCTGATAAAAGATTGATTGGAAATATTTCTAACTTCCCTGGAATATATTTATAAGCTAATTATAAAAACTACAACTTTTCCGAAGATATGGAAAATGGCTAAAATAACGCCGGTCCATAAATCCAATGATAAGTATAATATCGAAGATTATCGACCAATTGCTTTCATAAATAATTTCTCAAAAATATTTGAATCAGCTGTTTGTAATATATTGTATAATCAATTATCTAGTCAGCTTTCACCGCATCAACACGGTTTCGTGAGAAAAAGATCAATCGTTGCGAATCTGCTTAATTTCACTCAATTTGTCTCAGAAAATCTAGATAATAACAAACAAGTGAATGTGATATACACTTATTTTAAAAATGACAGCATACCCCATGATGTTATAATTACAAAATTGCACAAAGCCGGATTTTCTGATGATATTATAAATTTGTTTAAATCCTATCTCTCAGGAAGAACACAATTTGTAAAGTACATGAACTACTTTTCGCATAACTTTGTTGCAACCAGTGTAGTTCCGCAAAGTTCTAACCTCGGCCCTCTCTTATTTATTTTTTTCTCAATGACATTGCGGAGAATCTATCATCGCATGTGTTATTATATGCAGATGATATGAAAATATACAGAACTGTTGAATGTGAAAGTGATTGCTATTCACTCCAAAGGGATGTAGATTTAGTTCAGCAGTGGTGTGATTCAAATTCACTACAGTTGAATCTAGATAAATGCAAGACTGTTACTTTTACACGGAAACGGATATCAATTGAATATGGTTATGGATTAAATAATGTTATTTTTGAAAAGTGTCAGTGCATATTGTTTGACAGCAGGCTGGCATTTAATCATCATATAGACAAGGTGTGCAATGAAGCACTTAAAATGTTAGGTTTTATTAATCGTAAATGTAAAAACTTTAGCAATGTCAATGTCTTAAGAAGATTATATTTTGCGTATGTAAGATCCAAACTGGAATTCACTTCGATTATATGGTCGTCAATTTATATGTTACACATTAAACGCATTGAGTCGGTGCAGAAGGAATTTTTAAAATTTTTATATTTTAAAACTTATAATATATATGCTGATTTTTCAATTTCATACAACGATATATTAAACAGGTTTGGTATAAAGTCATTAAAGAGTCGTCATAGTATCGCCATGGTGATGTTCCTGCGTGGCACTATTCACAACGATATCGACAACCCTAATTTTTTTCCCCAAATTAGATTAAATATACCAAGAATGTTGTCAAGACATGCAGTTTTGTTCCGCTACAATGTAAGCAACACCATAGCTCATCATCATTCACCATTTATTACAATCCTTAGGACTTAAAACCAAATACACTATGCCGTGGATATATTTGGCGATTTGTTTGAAGCATTTAAAACTAAAGGTCAAAATTTGTTTTAACCTTTTGTATATATAATTATTTTGTATGATAGCTTTGTTGCTCAAATGTCCGTTTTGTATTTGGCGTTCAGTATATTTTATTGTTCATTTTTACTTATAATACCTTTGTTTCTCTAATGATCTTAAATTATAAGAATTTAATTATGTATTATCCGATTTTCATGAAGTAATTAGTTATAGTATTACGTTAATTTTAATCCTAGGTTTAGTATTACCACTACTTTTACTTTTATTTTGTAATTTCCCTGTATTTGGAACATGTTCTGTTGGGAAGAATCTAAATAAATATATAAATAAATAAATCTTTACACTACATCGCCTAATATTGACTTTTTCATTACAACACTGAGTGAAATATGGATTTTCTATTGGATAATTAACTTCTGGCTTCCAACTACAAAGTCGTCGTTCTGATATTGGTCGTTCTTGTGGTGATCGGGTCTTTGCTACTGACTTAGAAGTAATTATCTCAGAAACACTTACTTTAACAGCTATTACCAATCTTATTTCAATTGTTGACATCATTGCATGCAAATGCATGCTTAACAAATTACTGTTATATATTATTGTAATTTACATTCCGCCTAAATTATCTTGTGATTAATTGTCATTGCCATTCCAATCGTTAGAACTATTATTACCTCACATCTGGTGATGATCAACTACCCAGTTTCTTTTTGGCCCTCTACTGACCATCATAAGACTAGCTATTTATACTCAAACATTTGAGGATTTCTGAAAATGTGCGCGTTTAATCCCGGAATATAAAAATGATGACAAGATTCATATTAGTAATTATTGACCTAATATCATTAAATCTAACTTTGCTAAAATTTTCGAGCAAATATTCTACACTTTAATACTTTTTTCTTCTTGCATTGTATCAAACAAGAACTTTTTTCACTCAAACTATTTGTTCCGTTACTCTGTTCAAGCCACCTATATATCATATGAGTACTAATACTGACAACTTATATATCCACATTGTTTAATTAACGTTTTGTTTCTTATTTTAATTTAGTATTCGCTTTATTGTGTTTATGTATGTGTACGCATTGGGGATAATCTACATATTTTCATGTATTTGTTTCCTATTTTAAGCTTACTTTTAATTCAGTTCTAGTTTTTTGTTAAATTATATACAGGGTGTTTTTTTAGATGTTCTCTATGGGGATCTCGGAAACTATAAGAGATAGAGAAACGGTTAAATGGGGAAAGAAGTGTAGAATTATGTAACGAATTCCACTTTCAAAGTTTTCAAAAAAGTCGAGGGTAACTAGATATTTTGAAAAAAGTCATTTTTTTTCAAATCCAAATATCTTATTTAAAGTTAACGTTTATAATAAGATCATTGCAATTCATTTTATACTAGCAGCTTTATCTAAGGATGTTGACATACTTAATGGTACTATCAAATCAAAGAATCGATTACTTGTTCCTTCATACTCGATAATTATTATAAATGTAAACTATAAGTTTACTACACTATATATGTAGTAAACAAGTTCTGTATTTTTTTAATATTAAAAATGCAATAATTTTAATGTAATATAGTTACTTTAGTACGTGATTGATTTATTAGTTTTTGATTGATTCTATTGTTATATTCTAAAGATTTGGCGATTTTGGAAATTAAGTTAAATTCTTTGTTTCTATTTTCTTCTGAAATTGGGAGATTTACTGCTCTGTAGATCATGCTATTAAAGGAAGCTAATTGATGTTTAAATGGACTGTGTGAGCTAGCATAGATATAGTTAAAATTGTGAGTGTGTTTTCGGAAAATATTGAATTCTAGTTTGTCATTGTTTCTAATTACTAATAAGTCTAAAAAGGGGAGTTGATTATTTGATTCAAATTCGTATGTGAAGTTAATGCTAGGGTATAGGTTGTTAAGGTTATTGATAAACATTGTGACATCTAAATCTTGTTTAATAATGGCAAAAATATTGTCTACGTATCTAATCCAAATTCTTGGGAAATAATCTAAAGTTATTTTGGCTTGGTTTTGTAAATAGTTCATAAAAATGATGGTTGATAATGGTGAAAGTGGATTACCCATTGCGGTACCGAATGTTTAGAATTACATTACGTTACATTCAAATGCATTTTAATCCATAACCATTTCGGTGAGTTTTAAATAATTATCTATTTTATCTGTTAGGATGAAATTTTGTACACATAAATCTTTTAAAATATTAAAAGTTATATCAATTGGAATACTAGGGTACAGTGACTCTACATCAAAAGAAATGAATTGTTCGTTTTGTTGAATATTAATGTTATCTAATTTACTTTTGGATTCAAATGAATTTTTAACGGAAAGGTCATTGTTGATTTTTAATTTTTGAAATTCATGAACCAGCCATTTCGCGATTTTGTATGTGGGTGAGTTAATGTTTGAGACTATTGGTCCATATTTATTTCCCGGTTTATGTACCTTTGGTAGACAATATAATTTCGGTAGTTTTGGATTACTGATTTTTAATCTGAAAGCGAGTTGACACGTAGGAGTTTTTAAAAAGTTCTTAATTTTGTTAGTGTAAGTTGTCAGAGGATTTTTTGGTAGTTGAAGATATGTGCCCGAGTCTAACATTTGATTAACAGTATTAAAATAATCGCCTTTGTCGACAATAACAATCGAATTACCTCTGTCTGACTTTAGATAGAAAACGACTTTTTTTCTTAAGGTTTTTAACAGTTGTTATTTCCGGGTTGTACTTCTTGAGTCGTGGGTTGTCTTCTTTCTTCATTAAACACTTCTGTATGGTTTCCTTCGCGGTAGTGCAGAACGCTGTTGCTTCTTCTTCTTTTAATTTTGAAGCGGCGAAATCAAGATCGTTGATTATATCCTCAATTAGTATCTGGTTGGGGGGTTATTGAATGTTTTAATCCTATTTTTTTAGAAAATTAACTGTTGACTTGTTGTGTATGGCGTTGAGTAAGTTGTGGGGTTTGATGTTTGTCATTTAATTTATTCATTTGTCGTTGGTAAGTTAAATTTCTCAGTTTTTTGTGGATGGTTAGTGATTTGTTCTTGATTTTTGTGTTAATGACGTTGTGTATTTTTTGTAAAGATTCGTCCCACTTATTAGGTGTAGTGTTTCTGGCAAGTTTTAAGTGTAGTTCATAGGCAATTAATTCTAAACTATTCCGTTTTTTTATGGATAGCACTTATTTCGTATCTAAGTAGTTTGATGTTCAAATCTTCTACTAATTTGGACATATGACTATTGTATTTGGATATTTTCACTTTCGTAAAATTTGGGAATAAACTGTTTTTGATACACTCACGGAGGAAACAAATGTCGGCACTTATTAATTTGATTTTTGTCTGATGTTGGAAAAACTTATTAAACTCTGTTGACCAGGAAGCCATTAAACAAAAACAAACAAAACAAAAAGAAACGTACACGTAAGATTCAACAAAGAAAACATGTACCACACTAAAAGCCAAAACACTGATAAGTCAGCAATTGCTCATCATAATTTAACAACAGGTCACAAATTTTCAATAGGTAATGTCAAATTTTTAAAAGAATCGAGTTGTTATCATTTAGACATGTTGGAAGCAATAGAAAACAAGCCAAACTAACAAACCCTATTGAATTTATTACCTGATCAAATCCACACTAACCCTATTATACAGCCTATATTCACGAATTACTGGTGATTCAGAAAATACAAGGTAATATTATAATTTCTTGGATGCTTTACTACGTAAGTTATATGAGTAATATAATAAATATATTATGCTTTTATCACTTATAATTTCATTAATATAACTACATGTAATTGGTACGATTGATAACAATTTGCAATTAGAATTTTTTTTTTATCTTCAAATATGGTTCGTATAAAAATACAATTAAATCTTGGACAATAATTAATCAGGCCACCTGACGATAATATTTTGAAGTGGCTACTGCCAAATTATATTTGTATAAACTGAATGAATGAAATTCTTCATATCAAGAATCAGTTCTGCATATTTGACATTGTTATATAAAATTTTGCTAATTAAAGATACAATTAATTCTCTTCAACCTCATTTTTGGATAATAGAAATAATAGTTTTGTACGATTGAATTTTCCCAAAATTACCTATTCAAAACCAGGTATTAGAATATGCTTAATGGGATTCGGCAACGTGGGGATCATTCGTTAAATAATTGATACATTTATTAATTATATATTAAGTTCTTATATTATGATTATATAGTAATATAGAAACGTACAAAACTTAAAAATTAATTTCGTTGGTTGTGGATCATATTAAGTTCAGAGAGCTAAATATTGCTTCATAGACTGTGCGAACATCAGAATTGGTATAATTCATTAAAACCAAAACAGCAAAGGTATTATTAAATGAAAATTCGCGTCCCGTTTAATTACTCCCCAATCGAATTTTTCTATCTGCGGGCTAATTTATGGTCAGCATGGTATCTCGACCGCGTGAATATATCCCGCGAAGCTCTCCCACAGCCGATTTTTTCCGATCACGAATTATCTGATAAACAAGAGGTGGACGAGAAAATATCACGGTAAATTTATAGATTTAGCGGGCCTAGTAAAAAAGGCCAAACAAATACCACCGCGCTGGCCTATAATTAGGCTACCAAAAATCGTTACGTGTGAAACTGTATCTGTGAAAATAATTTCGGCACCGGCGTCCGCGTTTATTATTCATGGTTGCTTCATTTCCTCTGGTAATTAGCCGAGGAGCCAGTATATTATTTGCTGTTAGTTATATTAGCTACTTGCGTTGCCCGCCGCCTGCTGCCCTCTCATTATTACCGTAACCAAACGACTGTCATATTCACTTTCCATTCGCTTTGATTTATTTACACGGTTTCGAATTGTCGCCGTTATTAATGAACAAGGAATGCTTGTTATATAATTAAAAATGATCATTAATTATCACGCCAGGATTGTGCAGAGCTCTATTATTTTTGCGACCACTTTAAAATATCTTTCTTTTTATAAGTTGCAATTATTTTTAGTTGAACCAGTTAGTTATATTTTATCATACTTATATAAATTACATAACACAACCAAACTCATCAACAATAAAGCTGGTTTCAGTATATCAGTAGATTTTTGAACATAAAAATAAAAGATATTTTACAAGTGAAACCTACAAAATGTTGGATCTATATAAGCATTATGTATTACTCTGAATTGAAAAATTCACTATTTTTTAACCACAAATTATTTGTGGTGAATTTTTCAATTCAGTGTAAGTATAGATTACCACGTAGTAACGGTCGCAACCATTCTATTTATTATTCTCTTTATTATGTACTACGATTATTAATATCTAAAATTAAACAAAATAATTTTTTAAGCTTTTGGATACTTCATGAAAACTATTAGCGTTATGTCGGTAAAAGTTTTGTATTCAAACATGCAACACTAAAATCTTCTGTAATATTTTTAAATCCTAAAATAAAACCCCTGGTTTTGTTTAACTGTTTTATATTATATTTCTCCGACTAGTTTTGACCTTGGGCCATTATCAATAAATATGTATAAAGTGTTTTCGTTACCAGTATATATACAAATAAGTCCAGGTTGGTTTAAGTAATAAAAGGTTTCAAGAATGATCCAAAGTTGAAAGTAGCTGGATAATTTCTTAAATAACTTTCTCACTTATCTCTTGGTGAAACATTATAAAATATTAGGTAAAGGATTGATTAACCTTTGGTTTGTGTATCAATTCTTTACCTAGTAGTCGAATAAATATATACTATAAGATAGTGAATTAAATCCAAGAAATATATTATAAATTTCAAACCATATTTCGAATCAAAATTAACAATTTTTCATCACGAATGGAGTTAGGAATTTATCAATCACATAGTCTAAAGACATTTTATTTTCTATAAAATATCAGTTTTATGTCTATTTAATTTTATTCATAGTTGATGCGGCGATTAAAAGAAGTTTATTCATTTGTTTAACAATAAGCCATTAATGACTTTTGAAGAAACAGCGACTTAAAAAGAAAATCTCACCTTTTAATTTATTAATCTAAATTCTTTTGCCTTTCATATATTGAAGTATTTGTATTGTGTTCAAAAATTTTACATTCACATTTAATGCCCTTATTACATGATAGAAGCCTATTTATGGAAATTGTAACAGAAGCAATTTTATCTAAGGTTTCGTTGTTTGTTGGCACTTGCTAAAATTTTTTTTTAAAAAATCCCGCGGCGGTTTGAAATTAGTCATCCTAGCTAATTAATAGGACCAATTTATTAATACCATAGTATTTACAGTCTGAAATTTCCCTATAAAAGCGGTTAAATAATTAATCAAATCCTGACAAACCCTATTAAATTTTCTACTACTACTACAATTTACTTTCGATAAAGTAACAGTAGATTTATCTAGTGGTGAATAAAGCTACATTTATTAACTTTAATCAAGAATAGTTTCGTTCAATTTTTACGCCAGGTGCAGATTTTGGAAAGTACTTCACGTTAAGTATTATTCTTAATTTTTAACCATTTTAACAGGTACAGTTGCAATATCTTGTTTTATACATCTGCATTTATTAGCATTCATCCGCATAGTTCAATTGTTTAAATAAGTAAAATATTTACGGGAATGATTTTGCAAAAAAGACGGATTTAAATTTTGGCACCATAAGGTTACATTAAATATTAATAAAATATTTAGTTTTATTTAATTTTTTTGATCTTTAGATATTGATCGCTACCATTTTAATTTAAGTTCTAGTTGCACTAGTTTGAACTGATGGTTCAAAATGGTATTATATCAGTATAGTTTTATTTAATTGTTTCCCAAGTTATGTCAAAATATGAACGTGTTTCTGCCAAAAGTCGGATTTTGACCATTGCTGTTTTAATTCTGTAGATACTGCTATAGTTTAAACAAATACAAAAGCTGCATTTAGTAATAATACTCCACCATAGGATTTTGTTTTGTGTTCTTAAAATTTTGAACACCATAATTTCAATTTCTGAAATATTACACTATTTTTAACGTGTGATTAGTAATACCACGTTCTGTAGCATTAATTTATCATAGTTTAATTCAATTTTTACAGCAGTTATGCAATTAATATACGTGCTTCTGGGTAAGTAGAATTTTTAATTCTATACGTTCAGTTCTAACGGCCACTTCATTATAATATCAGTGAGTTAAATTGCAGTCCTTGTACCACGGACGCCGCACAGTGGGATGAAGGTGCTCCAAAGGCGCGCATAGTCCTAAAAACAATATTTTTGTAAATGACGTTTTAGCCACAAAAAATGATTGTAAACCCCTTGAAAAGCTATAATCTGCAGTATTACATATTTTGATGAAGTTCATAAAATGTGGTTCATAGCGGAAGTCTACATTTCACCCAAAATGAAATAATGATTTATATAATACAAGTTAAATTACATTACTTGGTCAAATAATCGTATGCAATTTTATGTAAATATACTTGTAAACATCTCTTATGACACAATGGTAATGTGGCTTAAAATATTATTAAAATTATCAAATTACAACAATATAAACATAAATATAACCATATAATTTTTTTACAAAATTTAATATTTAAAAGAAGATTAAAAAAAAACACCTCAAAACACCTCTACAAAAATTTGAGGAATTACAAATTAAACATTTTACTTTTGGCCAGTATCTTCAGAATTTGCATTAAGTTGCATTATTTTGAGAAATTTTGAAAAGTTTCTGTCACCTCAGATAGTGCGTTTTTTTACTTTCCACGTACGAAGTATTGGAAAGTATTGTGATCGTGATTTCTTTCAAACTCGAAATTTCGACGGATATATACGTTTTGGGGTCCCCTGAGTCTATTTCGACCATTTTTGAAATGTGTCTGTGTGTGTGTGTGTGTGTGTCTGTCCGTGGGCGCTGTATCTCAAAAACGCTAAATATTTTGAACTGAAACTCTAAACCTATGGTTTAATTCTTCGTCGGAAGAGCTGAAAAGCTTTTGGTAAAATTTCGCACACCGGAAGTGGGCGTTTACCTGCGACGTTTTTGGTTTTTTGCGTTTTTTTTTTAAATATGGAAAATTTTAGAAAATTTTTCAAGCAAAAGTTAAAAATAATGAAAAACTGAACAACTTTTATTAAAACAAATTTTTCATAAACTTCTCGAATTTCGAAAAAATAATTAAAAATTAAAAATTTTGAGAGTTTTGGCTTATTATTCGGAAACAATATGAGATACATAAATTTTTTATAAGAAAAATTTGTAGATAATATTAAAATAAGCAACTTTTAAAGAATACACTTTTTGCGTAAACCTCATAGTTTTCGAGAAAAATACGTGGAAAGCAACATGATGGCCACATAACCATTTTTTATCTATGCACCATAGGGATTTACATGTGCAAACTTGATTTCCTGTTTATGGGTTTTCTGTTGGGAATTTCAGCATTATTTTTGGCACACTTTAAATTTAAAATCATTTACGATATATTTCATTATAAAAACTAGTTCTTAGGAAAGATGTCAACTTAAAGTAAGCCAAAAAATAATGCTAAAATATGTAATTTTCGAATCGGCCGCGTAGAGTGGCGTCACTGTTGTTTTTTATTAGTTGTCTTATGTTTATCTATTTTTTAAAAAAAATAACCTCTAATGATACTGGGTACATAATAGTGTTCAGTCTCCAACGTGATAGATTATGGATGTACCATGTAAGTTGTAGATATTAATTTGTATAAATGAGATAAATAATGCCTATTCGTTGTTTCATAGAATAGTATTTTAAAACACAAGTTATGGAAGGCGTAGCGGCAAGGGGGCGAACGGACGAGTGATTCAGTGGCTTTCCATAATGAGTGCTTTATACTATTTTCTTTGTTGAAGCTTTATTTTACACTTTTTTCATCCTTATAATTTCTAGTTTTTATTTCGGGGAATAACAAAATTCTTTAAGGAATAAAACTCCTTCCAGCAGAGAAATTAGTTATGAAATGACTATGACAAACACCGAAACAAAAAAAATTAGTTAAAGGCATTTATAGTACATATATTCCGTTTAATGTATAACATTTCTGCGTCTCGTAAATCGTTTACATCTAACTTCTCTTATTCAAAAGCAATGTTTTAAAACATGAAATTTCTTTTCATACTGCATGACAAAATTTTTACGTCAAAACGTTTATCGCTTCTCTTGTTATATGTTCCAACGATTACGCGATTGTAGAAATGTGTTACAATGTTAAACACTAATTTGTACCGTAGTTTGTTAAAGAACACAAATATTTTGTAAGATTTCAGCAGAAGATTTTTTTTCGACCGTTTTGTGAAAAATAGTAAAAAAACACAATGCGAAATCGTAAGAGCTATCGAAAAATTTGCTCAGGAGCAAAATATATATGAACCAAATACAGCTAAATGGTTTGTAGCAAAAGTAATTGGATATTGGACAAAATGCAATCGGATAGAAAATCAATTTCAAAAGCATCACGGGGTATATTTGATCAGTATTTTGTATACAAATTTAAACATTTTTGCATTTAACATTTAATATTTTAGAATTACGAAAAGAAAATACGAATGCGTTATTATTCGCAGCATCATCTAATTTAAGAAAATAGGGAGCTCAGAGTCTCGAATGATTGACTCCGTTTCGCTGTCAGAAGATATTGCATCAAATTTTCTTGACTATTTAAATAGAATTTCAAATCTACCTAAAGAAATACGCAATGAAAAGGCATTAGCTATATTCCTCTATTGTAATTTAACCAAAGAGAAATATCTGCGATTACGGCTGAATTCAAAAGCTCAAGGTAAATAATATTAAATTGTTGTACATGTAATTAACTCTTGAAGCCCGTACTTATTTGTAGTATTATATGCATATTTCTGGGATCAATATAACCCCAGTAAGCAATTTTATAAGGGTACATTTATTTGAGTAAATATCGTATCATATTTTAACTCGAAATACAATAGAATTACTTTAAGTAACTTATTGCTTTAATTATATTTGATTTTTCAGTTTCGTATCAATTTCCCAGTTACGAAAAATTAAGGAAAGCGAAACTGGATTGCTATCCACAAAATATGGTTGTCGTAGAAAATGAAGCTGTTGTAGATATCCAAACCTTGGTGAATCATACTGCTTCAAGACTTGCCTTAACATTTACTCAAACATGATACATACGGAATTGATTTTATATCACAAGTGGGGCTTTGATGGCAGTTCAGGGCATGTCGAATACAAACAACTTTTTGCATCGGACCCTGCATCGGATTCATCGGTATTAGTAACAACAATGGTACCTTTACGTTTGACCACAAATGACCACTCAGACATCCTGTGGGAAAACAAGAGTCCATCATCCACGCGGTAACAAGCAGATATAAGCAACATTTTTGTTACCGTAATAATTAATTGAAAATATCACTGATTTCTTCCAGGTTATGTAGACCGATTAGAATTGCTTATGAAAAGGAATCGGTTGATAATATTAAAACAGAGGCTGAACGAGTGCAAACCCAGATTTCATTACTTGTTGACTATACACGTTCGCCACGTTTTATTGCTAACCATGATTGATGGGAAAATTATTAATACTTTGGAAGGAAACTAAGCTAGTTCTGTATGTAAAAAAATTATTATCTTTCTAATTATGTAAATCTCTTCAAGTTCTTTCCAAAATATCAATATAAAAAAACACTAAGATCATCTGCAGTATATTTGATTGACACATAATTTTAGAAATGTTGTATCTGCGATTTGGGGCAAAAGAAACTGAACGATTTATTGAACGATCAAGATATCCAAATGGACCGCTTGAAGTATGGAATTTCACCGTTGCATGCGAGAATAGATTTTTTTGATTTTCTGCTGAAAATTAGCTACAGGTAATTCACAACATTTTTATAATAGAACCAAGTTTATTGCATCCAATTTTTTTGATAAACGTTTTTTTTTCAAATTTTAAACAGACTTGCTTTGCCAGCCAAATTGCGCCAGAAAAGTGGTAGACTTGATTCTCAACATAAGAAGATAATAGCAGCAAAAAAAAGAGAAATTCAAAGCAAATTTCGAGAACAACTTGGTCTGATTGTCGACACACTAAAACCAGGTATGACAATCAGGATATCTGTAGAAAAAACTATAATTAATACTTAGTGTTTAAATCCATTTAATTGGTATGTTTATATTAGAATTAAGAAAAGGTACTTCCAATTTTTATCTAATTTTATTTCTGTACTAGTTTCGACCTTATATACTATGTCATCTTCAGCAGAAACTACGAACATAATATAATTCAGTATAAAATAGTAGAATATAAGTAATGTAAAGTGAAAATATAAGTATAACACTAAGACAATATTATGTATGTTAATTAAAATAAATACATGTTTTACTCTATGAAATAAGAATTAAATAAATTATTATATATTTGAGAAATAACATAAAAAACTAAAACTAACTAAATTATATATAATTCTAATAAAGTATATGAAGTACATCGATTATATACATATAATTCGCAATTGAGAAGACATAATAATTAAAATAATTAGTATTCATTTAAGAAATTGTATTACTATTGAGGTTAGTTGAAATGGATAGAGGAAAAATTATTATAAAGTAATATACTCACACGTCTGGTATTATACAAGCTCTTCATATATATATATGGAATATAAAAGACCATCGAGAAAATCAATAATGTGCGGTATAATTAATTATGCGTCGAATTGTAATTTTTTTTAAAATAGTCAACTATTAACACCATGCGGTTTTTAAATGGCGCGAGAGGTTAATATGTGTAGGTTATGAGTGGCGCGAATTTATGTGTGAGAATAAGGAACGAAACAATAAACTTGATACAGAGGGAGTGATATGTCTAATATTTTTACTATTATTAAGAATTTAAACGGATCATAAAATATGTTAAGATTATTGTAGAAAAAAATTTCTTTTTGATGTATTGTTATGTAAAATTAGGAAATGAATTAATTTCAGTAATTGTAGTTGAATTAATGAAAAATTATTTTTTAATTAAAGATTATAAATTTAAAAAACTATGCTAGTAGTTTTTTTTTAATATTAGTAAATTGGCCTGACGTTACTGTGTGTTTGATCATTCAAACATTGTGATTGATTGTGAGTATATATAAATTTATCGATTACGAATAATTCAAGTAAGTTAAGTTGTATACTTTTATTCAGATGATGAATTAGTTTGACATTTTCTTGGTTTATACAAGTATGATTATGTATAAACAAGTGGCGACCAAAATTGGATGTAAGTTTATTGTTTAGATGTTCCTTTAATCGGAATTTTAATGCTCTGCCTGTTTCTCCGATATATGTAGCAGAACACTGATCGCATGTTAATGAGTATACACCACTTTTATCCAAATTGTTAGTAGGATATATTGGTTTATTTAAAATGGATTTAATATTACCGTTACATTTAAAAACTGGTAGTAAATTATATTTTGTAAAAATTCTTTGTATTTTATTAGAGAGGTGAAAGTATTCTGTAATAATTCTATATTTAGGTTTATCCGAGTTATTTGTTGATGTTAGTTGTGTATTACGAATGTAATTTTTATATTTATGTTTGTTAATAATCCTATCTACAATATGCGAGTCATATCCGTTATTTAATGCAATCTGTTTGATAATGTTAACTTCTTTTTTGTAATCTTTGGTTGTCATAGGTGTATTTTCCGGTCGATGAACATATGCATAAAAGGCAGAAAGTTTATGTTTATAATAGTATCGATCGCCTTAAAGAGGCGTTAGACGAAAAAATGCCCATACCATTAGTATTCAGGGAGCACCATGCGACCAGTACGACCCAAGACAAATAAAAGGAAAACATAAGTTCCAAGTGTTTAAATTTAATTAATCATTCGCATTATTTTTTTCAACTTGTTGTGTTATGGCTTGTTCCGTAGTTACTAATGTATTGCACGTGATTGTTTCTTAATTTTATAATTTTTCTAAGGGAACATTTATGAAAGTAATGCGCATAACGTTATTGTGACGTGCATATCATTCGCAGCGTAGTAAAACGGGCCAGAAAATGTGGTAAAGAGTCTGTCCAGCCGGAGTGGAAAACCTTCAGGTGAAGTGTGTTTTTCGACGTTGCAACATTTGAACAATAAGCAGTCAAGTTTTGTGTGTAATTTGGGCAGAATGAAACCGAAGCATTCCAGACACTTCAAGAATTACTGCATTTGAAGGTTACAGTCTGAAAGGTGTTCGAGAAGGGGCGAGAGAAAATCGCCGACGAATCCTATTCTGAACGCCCAAAAACTGTCATTGGCATTTTTGACGACTGAGGAATCTTCCATTTTAAGTTTGTACCACACTAAGCCTTATACCTGCAGGTGCTCAAGAGATTGGAACGCCGGATCGCGCGTTTTAATTGACATCCAAGACACGATCGGGCTCCACCATGGCATTGCCCCAGTCCACACGGTCTTCAACATCACCAATTTTCTTCTAAGGAACAACACCCCGTTGATTCCCAATCCCCTTTATGGTTCTGACCTGGCTCTCTGCGACTATTTTTGTTTTTCCGACTTAAGCATTGGTTTGTACTTGTACGATTATTACTTTCATAATGAACCCTGTACGTTTTATTTGATTCAGTGTTGTATGAAGTTGATAAACTCACTCACGATCTTATCAGTTTAAAATATATGAGACCTTTTGTATAGTTAAAAAAACCAAACCAAAGCTAATTTAGAACTGAAAACCGTATGATATTTTCAATTTAATTTACGGTTCTGAATATTGAACCAAAATTTTATACATTTAAATTTTATACATTAAATTCGTATACAAGTTTTGCTTTCATAATATACTGGAGCTCAAAAGTAATTCAACACCCTTTAGATATGGTTTAATTCAGCAACAAATACGCACGTTTTATTCACCTTAGAAAGAAGTACAAAACGAAAAACGTCCTTACTGCTTTGTCTCAATTTTATGTGCACGATTTTTACACTTCAGAAAAAATAAAGCAAATTTAACAATGCTAATAACCAGACACCTGATCCTTTCTAAGCTCTTCAGTATATTGGAAAAGGTTGCATTGTTGGTATGAAGGAGCTTCAGATTGAAGAAAATAGCATGTAGACTCGAAATTACATCCTCAACTGTAATGCGAGTATAGAGAAGATGATCTGAAGAAAATGACTATCAGCGACAGAGATGTTCTGGTACGACTACTTGCGATACGTAATTGTCACGACACTTTGCGGAAAGTTCAAGATGCCTTTGTTGCAGCCGCAGAGCGTGTGATTTCTAGGCAAAGAGTGAATCGAAGTGTTCTTGCCATGGGCCTTTATGCGTTCCGTCCGTTTTGGTGCTACCGATGACTCCGCTGCACAAAGCTCGTCGCTTGGAATGGTGACAAGTCGGATTCAACTGGGATGTAGAGTGGAACTTCATTTGCTTTAATAATGAGTCCACTTTCTGCTTAGGGGCCTATAATGGACGTAGACGTGTCCGTCGATCGACCACTTGATTCGGTCTATGCCTCGCCGAGTTATAGAGTTCTACGACAAGCCCTACCAGAGGGGCTTGGGTATAGGTCTCTGCGCTTGAGTTTGTAGTGCCCAGCTTTTGATATCTAATCCTTGCTAGACCCTCGCAGTGACATAGAATGTGGAACGAGTCCTCTTCTTTCTCTAGGCAGAATCTGCATGATGCTTCTTCCACCAGGCCTATTTTGCTCATATGTTTGTTGAGCGTGCAGTGTCATGTTATCAGGCCTACTATTCTTTTGCCCATTTTTCTGTCTTGGTTCAGAAGTTCGGTCGTGAATTTTGGCGATTGTTTCTTAAGGAACTGTTTTGCCTGTCTCTGTTCTGGTGAGTTCGTCCACCAGGTATGGGCCTGTGTCTCCACCCATTTTTTTTATGGATCGTTTGACTGCAGTTTTGGATATTCTGCAGGAGGGTTCCGGGCCAAGTACTGCTTTTGACGAGCTTTGTTTGGCAAGTTCGTCTGCTTTGTCATTCCCCGAATGTCCTCCGTGTCCTGGGACCCATGTGATTGTTACTTTTTTGTGACAGCCAAGTTCATTAAGAGCACGTATACAGTCCTACACTAGCTTAGATTCGACCTGTGTGAAGCTTAATGCTCTTAGCAGCGCCTGACTGCCGGAGAATATAACAATTGACCTACTTTTGGTGTCTAGTCTTGCTATTTCTCTTGTGTAGTGGTGAAGAGCTATCGCCTCTACTTGGAACACCGTGGTGTCCTTGGTGAGACTGACATAAATCTTTGGCTCGGGTTTTGTGCCGTATATACCTGCTCCTACCTCTTTGTCGGTCTCTGAGCCGTCCGTAAACCAGTATGATTCTGCTTTGGTAGGTTGGCCTTCGATCCAGTCTTCTTTTTGCGGTATTAGTACCTTGTATTTCTTTTCGAAATTGTATTTTTTCACCATGGCATCATTTGGCATCGCTGTGATCGCGTTAGCCTTCAGCTCGTCTTCAAGCCGTTGGTGTGTTTTTTCGTGTGATCGGATTATGGGCGCCTATTCTTGCATCAGTCTATATGATACGGTAATGGTGGTATGTTCAAGATGGCTTCTAGGGCTGCTGTTGGGGTGGTGCTTAGGGCTCCTGTTGTACTGAGACATGCTAGTCTTTGTGTGCTGCCTAGGAGTCCTATAGCCCCCTTTTGCTTTGTCCTAGTTCCCAGAAAATGCACATTACTTTTATAATGGATCCTGTATGTTTTATTTGATTCAATGTTCTATGAAGTTGATATCGGCATTTATTAATTTTATCTTGGTTTTATGTTGGCAATAATCAATTTTTAAATATAAGGCCTTTTCTATAGCTGAAAAAAACCCATATCAGTTCAAACTAAAGTTAATTTTGAATTAATTTTATGGTTGAACCATATGATATGTTAATTAATATCTGTAATAAACCAAAATCTTATACTAATTCAATTTACTTTTGGTATACATGTCTTGCTTGCATAATATTTTAATTTAGAATATAAAGTCGCATTAATAATGGTATTTTATATACTGAAAATTGATTCATTATTTAATAATATATAATCTTAAATATTGATTTTAACTAAATGGATATTTTTATTTATAAATGGTATAAATCAAGAGAGTTACTCTTCATAATAATATTTATTTATTATTTCTTTGTTTTATTTATGATGGTTGTGATCGTTACTACATAGTAATTCATAAAATATGTACTGAATAAGTATGTATGCTTGTATTTCATTCTATATAGTAGTACATTATTTGATAATATGTCATATTATAACATGCATGTTCGTATTAGTATCCAACTAAAAAAATAATATACTGTGAATTTGGGGAATCATGTAAATTACACCAATTTCCTAAAATAATAGATCGGTGCGAAAGGGTGGTATTATAGTGTCAGCGGGGTGTACAATTAATATAAACGAGAGAGATGCAACATTATAGTAATAACCCTTTCACACGACGTGAACAATTTTCTAACCCATCATTTTTCACCCCTCGATTAAAACAAATCGACCGGGAATCGTTGCCATTACGGAGAGCAAAGGTGTGAAAGGTGGAACAGGTGTCAAACTCCATCAACCAGTCCCACATCAATCAATCGTTATCGAAATGGATATTGGATATTGAAGAAAGATGTTAATAATTAGCAGCGGGAAAACAGATACAATTAGGTTACAAAGGACATAAATACAGTTATTTAGGGTATTTTTAAATGATAAAACGTGTTTCGACATTAAATTGTAAATGAATTTTTAAATCAATTGACTGTTAGATCTATTAAGGTTTTATTAAAACTTTTTAAAATATTTCTATTTATTCCCTGTTATATATTCATTTAACATTATATAAATATATATATATATATATATATATATATATATATAT